>WAAD01000946.1:882-59341 GCA_013389945.1 Fregata magnificens | reverse complement strand
CCTCCCTGCTCCACCAGCACCGGGGCCGGGGCAGCCCCGGGGAGGCGGCCATGGGGCCTGCGGGGGGCGGGGCCGGGCTGGGGGACGGTGGCCCCGCAGGGTCAGGTGGCAGGGAGGAGCGCCCCGGGGCATGCCGGGAGCTGTAGTCCTGGGGTATGGGTTGCTGGACAGCCATGTTGGTTCCCAGTGCATGACGGGAGTTGTAGTTCTGGGGCAGTGGGCTTCCTGGTGGCCATGTTGGTTCCCAGGGCGTACTGGGAGTTGTAGGCTCAGGGCACAGGTCTGCCAGGCGGCCATGTTGGTCCCGGGAGGTGCAGTCTCTGCTCCAGCTGCGGTTCGGCTGAGGTGAGGGCTGGGGCCTCTCAGGCTGCATCTGGCTCGGGTTTGAGTGGGCTGCCTCTGGCCTTGCTCTCCTGGCGGCATGGGCGAAAAGTGGCAGGTGGACACATGCTGGCTTTGGAGAGGAACTGCTGCAGCTGAAGCTGAAGAGACCAGAAAAAGGTAAAGCAGCTGGAGAATGGAATGAAGGGTATCCCGCCAGCTGCTGCCTCCAGCTGCAGGCAAGAGACAGCCGGCCTCTCCGGGTGAGGAAGGGTCCCTCTGAGCAGTCCTCAGCAGAGGAGGTCACCAACATGCACCGTGGGGTCTGTGTGCGTAACCAAAAGTACAGTACAGCCGTGTGTGTGTGTGCACGTGTGAGGCTGTGTATCTAGGAAGCCTCATGTTGTAAGAGCTGTAAGACACCAATGTGTTCTCTTAGGTGGAGGACAGTCAACTGACTGGAGCTACAGAAGAGGAGGGGAGGAAAGGACATACAGACAGACAGAGGCAGAAGTGTCTGAACTCTAAAATTTGCCTGGCAGTGCAAACTGCAGGAACTCTGGTGAGTCCTGGGCCCTTGGGGTCATGTCACCCCTCTTGTGCATCCCAGTCCGCCCTGCCCCCTCCCCTTTACCTCTATGCAAGTTTTTTTGCTTCTCTGTACCTCTCTTCCTCTCTGTTATTGTGCTCTGCTCCCTGTGGGTCCTTTCCACAGGGTGCAGTCCTTCAGGAACAGACTGCTCCAGCGTGGGTCCCCTGCGGGGTCACAAGTCCTGCCAGCACACCTGCTCCAGTGTGGGCTGCTCTTTCCATGGATCCGCAAGGTCCTGCCAGGAGCCTGCTCCAGCACGGGCTTCCCATGGGGTCACAGCCTCCTTCGGGCATCCACGTGCTCCGGCATGGGGTCCTCCATGGGCTGCAGGTGGATATCTGCTCCACCATTAATGTCCATGGGCTGCACGGGGAGAGCCTGCCTCACCATGGTCTTCACCACAGGCTGCAGGGGAATCTCTGTTCTGGCACCTGGAGCACCTCCTCCCGCTCCTTCTTCGCTGACCTTGTTGTCTGCAGAGTTGTTTCTCTTGCATATTCTCACTCCGGTCTTCCAGCTGCTGTTGTGCAGCAGGTTTTTTTCCCCTTCTTAAATATGTTATCACAGAGGCGCTACCACCATCGCTGGTTGGCTCAACTTTGGCCAACGGTGGGTCAGTGTTGGAGCCGGCTGGCATTGGCTCTATCAGACATGGGGGAGGCTTCTAGGAGCTTCTCACAGAAGCCACCCCTTTAGCCCCCCTGCTACCAAAATCTTGCCACGCAAACCCAATACACTGTTCATCTCTTGTCTCTCTGTCCCTTTCTGCTGCTCTCTGACCATTCCCTGCACCCTTCTCCATCTCTCTGCAGGGCTCTTGATACCTCCCTCTCTTTCCCCATCCCTCTGTGCTGCTCACCATCCCTGGTTTTCTCTTTCTGTTTGTCGTTATTCTTGCCTGTTGCTCTGTCCTGCTCCCTGCCCCATCATTCCTCACTATATCCCTCTGTCCTGCTCCCTGCCCTTATCCCTGCCCCTGTGCTTTTTTACTCCCTCTCCATCTTGCTGCCCACCGTAGGCTTTTTTTTGCAATCTCTATCCTGCCCCCAGCCCTTATTTTGCTTTCTCTCTTCTGCTGCCTCTCCCTCTTTCTGCCCCTCTTCCTGTTTCCCTGCTGCTTCTTTCTCCATCTCTGTCCAGATCCCTGTCCCTTTTTTCCTCTTGCTGTCCTTCTGTCCTTTTTCTCTTTCTGTCTTTCTCTCTCTGTCCCGTTCCCCATCCCATCCTTTCTCACTGTATCCCCCTGTCCAGCTGGCTGCCCCTTGTTTCCTCTCTCTCTTGCTCTATTTTTTCTTTCTCCATCTCTCTGTCCCACTGCCCATCACAGTTGGTTTTTTCCTCCAATACTGTCCTGCCCCCTGTTCCTTTCCTCTCTCTCTGTCACTCTGTCCTGTTCCCTGTGTCTTTTTTTTTAATTCCTCCATCTCAGTCCTGCAGCATGTCACTATTTTTTAATTCTTCCATCCCTTTGTCCTGATCCCTGCCCCTGTCCTTGTCTCTCCTTCCCTTTGTTCTGCTGCCCATCTCTTTTTCCCTTCTTGCTCCATCTCTCTCTCCTGCTTGCTGCCCCTCTCATTCCCTCTCTGTTTCTCTGTCTTTCTCCCTGTGTCTCCCCTACCCTATTTTTCTGTCCTTCTTCCTCTTCAGTTTTTCCACTCTCTCTGTCACTCTGTCCTGTTCCCTGTCAGTGTTATTTCTCAATCCATCTTTGTCCTGCAGCCCAGTGCTGTTTTCCTGGTCTTCATCTCTCTGTCCTGCTGCCCAGCCCAGGCTTTCTTACCTCCATCTGTGTCCTGCTCCCTGTCTCTCATTTTTGCCTGCCTTTCCCTTTGTCCTGGTTCCCTGACCCTTTTTTTCTCTCTCTGTATTGCCGTGTCCTTCTCCCTGTCCTTGTGTTTCTCTGACAATCTGAGTCCTGCTCCCTTTCCTTGTCTCTCTCTCTATCCCACGTCCTTCTTCCCATCTTTCTGTTCTATCTGTCCCTCTGTTCCTGCTGCTTCTTTCTCCACCTCTGTCCTGCTCCCTGCCTTTTTTTCCCTCTCGCTGTCCCTCTGTCCTGCTTCCTATCCCCATATTTTCTGTCTTTATTTCTTTGTCCCGCTGCCTGTCCCATTGTTTCTTGCTCTACAGCCCTGCCCAGCTGGCTCTCCCTTTTATTTGTCCTCTTTTCTTGTTTCCTGCTTCTCAACTCTCTTTTCCTCTTCCTTCAGCTCATTGCTGGTTTTTTTCCCCCTTCTTGGTGTCTTCATCCGGATCTTACCCTCTTTTTATTTCTCAGTCCCTTTGTTCTGTTCCCTGTCCTTCTTTTTCTCTCTCCGTCTGTACATCCCGCTCCCAGTCCCTGTCTTTCTCCATCCCCCCTTCCTTCTTCTTTTCCTCCCTACCCCCTGTCCCTCTGCCCTGCTCCTCAACCCTACTTTTTCTTCCTCCATGTCTCATCAGGGCTCCTCATCCCTATTTGTCTTCATTTCTCCATCTCTTTAGCCTTTTGCCTGTATGTACCTTTCTCTCTCAGCTCTGTCTCCTCTCTTGTCTGATTTGTCTCTTTCTAGTCCTCTATCCTTCTCCCCATCAGCTTAAACTGAATGACCAGGTCTCCCTGTGCTCTGGTATTTCCTTTAGCATTGCCCTAGGGAATATCTGTGTTTTTAGGGCTTGGGATCATTTAGGAGCTGGTCTCCTTATGTAGACAGCAGAGCTAGGTGTAGTTAAAGCAGAGGTTATTCTCAGCTGCTGCTCTATGCATTCTGTTGAAAGAGCAGGCTGTGGGCCTTATTTTGAAAGAAGGTTACTTGTTCTGCATTTATTGCTCCTCGGGAGGCTGCACAGGAGCGGTATTAGGGTCTGGAGGGACAGGTGGGACCTGCTGTGAGGGACCTCACCTAGTAAGAGTGAATTGAACTTGTCTTAATGTACTTGAATGAAATCAGACTGACTGCATATGGTTTTCTTCCCAGCTCCAATTCCAACCTACGTCGTCAGCACTAACGAACAAGAGACCCTGAGCTATTTTCCAGATGTCCGTGGCTGCAAATTAGCTGAGAACATCACTTAGGTAATGGGGCAGGTGGTCTGTGATAAGGGATGTGCACTTGCATGACAGTGCTTTCATGAACGTTTTCTGATCTTGCCACTTCAAAGCTCTTCCTTTCCCTGGAAATGTTAAGATGGCATTTCTTATTCTGTGGTTCAGGCTGGAGTTGGACGTGATGTTGAACAGCTGATATAATGGGGTCCATAAAATGTGAATAAGAACCCCGCTTTTTTGTTGTTGTTTTCTAACACGCTCTGAACTTTGGTAAGCAAGAGTGGTTTAAAGTCTGGTTTTTGAGAGTAATGTATTCCTGTAGCATGCCTGTCCTTGGTGAAGGTTTCCTACCCGCAGTATGATTTTGCTGGACTGTGAGGCCGTATTGAAGCAGCAGAGGTAAGAAGTGGTGTCTTTAAAGGTAATGAACCTGTAGCAAAACTAGTGGGAAAAGCTAGTTTCTTCGTAGAATGCTGCCTGACAAAAATAGGAGCAAGTAAAGGCACTTGCAATGTGCTTTTTTATGCAGTCTTCATACAGAGCTTTTCATATTGATTGATTCCTGGGAAGCAAGACCTGGGTGCCTGCGCACTCCCATACACAGTGCTGCTTTCCAAAATAGGTCCACCCTTCTCTGCTTCTGCTCCTTCCACGCTCGTGTAGAACAAGTAAATGCAATAGTGTGCAGATTCAGTAATTCACTGGCCATGGGTGTACATTGGGGAGGCCTGGCAGAGGGCATGGCCCGATGGGGCCCTGAGGACACAGAGCCCCGCTTTGATGTGCTATGCTGTGCCAGCTGCGGGCAGCACTCTGGCAGCCGCAGCAGCAGCAGCAGCAGCATGGTGTGAGCATGGGGGGCCCGTGGTCCTCACCCACCTCCTCCTCTTCCTCCTTCTGGTGGCCCTGCAAGCTGAGGATGCCCAGGCTGCTCTGCCACAAGTGCAGGGAGCAGGTAGGCTGCCAGGGAGGGAGCAGGTGGGCGGCCAGAGGCCAGCACCCAGCCCCAAGCAGTGTGTTATGGCATCCACCGCACCTCAGCGGGATGGCAGTGGGGCCAGGGCGAGGGCTGGGTCTGGGAGAGCAGCTGGGCTGGGCTGGGCCGGGCCGGGCAAGCCAGGCAGGCACCACAGTGAGGGCAGGGGGGTAGACACCCTGTGGGGAGTTGTAGAGGGGCTGCGGCTGCTTCGGGGGCATTTTGTGGGCAAGCACAGGGCTGGGAGTGGCGTCACAGGGTAAGAAACCTGGCGCTGAGTCCCTGTAGGGCTCTCCCTGCTGCCCGGCCCCATGCCACACTACCCTGTCCAGGGCAGCCTGCCCCCAATATGCACGTTGGGCAGGGGGTGGTGAGTGAGCGGTACGGCAGGAGCCAGGTGACAGCCCACAGCAGCACTTCTCCCCAGGCTGTTTGCAGCCATGCCCAGGGCTGTAGCTCTGCTGCTCCCCAGCTGGATCCCGGCTTTCAGCCTCAGGGACATCCCTCAGGGGGATGCTCAGGAGATGTCCACTCGGGAAAACAGGAGCATTTCTCCTCTAGTCCTGCAGCCCTGCTCCTCTTGAATGAACTGCAGGTCCCCAGCCCAGACGAACAGGAAGGGATAGTGCTGGTGCAGCCTTTCACAGGCTCTTGTCCGTGAGAAGCATAGACAATTGCTTTTTCCTCCAGTTTCCTCCTTCCTCTGTGTGCATGGAAACTTCTCTGATCTGTGCTTGATTCCAGATGATGGCATTGGCAGTGCTCTTTGAGCTTCTCAGCTGGATCCTGATTACAACCCTTGAGGGCATCCCAGAGGTAAGTGTGACGGATGCACTCGACCCCTTGACCAGACTGGCGGTGGTTTCGTGCAGACTCCAAAAGAGGTAAAGGCCTGAGCCGTAGCTGGGCCATGAACTCCTCTAGTTTCAATTCGTTCTCTGAAAACCCACAAAGGAGCAGAGTGACACCGTGAGCATTGGTGCATATGAGCTTGGAACACCGATCATGCAATTAGCACATGAATTGTGGGTGGCTTTTCCAAGACTCATTTATCAAGGAACAAAGAAAGTTGTGGGTACAAAGAGTCTCCTGCATACCTTTTCCATCGCATGTAATTTGACTACACGCCGACCACTTTATCCTATATATATATGACAGCCTAAGTGAGCCTTCTCTGAGCTCTCCCTGCTAGGCAGTGTGGCTGCATGGCGGTGATCTCCCCGTGAGCTGGGACACCTCTCAAGATTGCTCCTCAAAGCAGAGAGACCTTTTACCAATGACAGATCTTTGGTAAGCAACCGACATCGTGCATAACCTTGTAGTATGGTAACTCTGATTTTGTCTTGGTAACTTTGGTTGCATGCTGAATTGATGCTAATGAAACACTACATAACCTTTGCATGTACAATCCCTTAGACATAAACTATTGACCACGTCTGAGACTAAGACTGGACCTAGCTGCACCTAAGCTCCATCAGGAGTTTAGAAAGCAAGGGGCTCTACTCTGAACCTCGTGACTCAATGGGAGGGTCCTCCTTACTCTTTGCATCCCCCGTCTCTCTGTGAATCATTTTAACTTGAGTGTAACTCAATTTTCCTTTGTATGATTTTTCCATGCAGTTATTAGTAGAGTGAACCTTGCCATTGAACTTTGTTAAGTCGCACTTTTACAACATCATATTAAAACCACTCTTGCTAATACCTTTGTCGGCGATTCCTTAAATGTTCCAAATCACCCATTTGTGACACTGACCCTTTGGGACAAGTTGTCCCACTGAACAGAACTCATGAGGCCAGATGGAGAGCATGTGGGGGAGTACAGATGTTTGACCAATCGCCCCTTTGAATGACACGGACAAAAAACATCCCTGCATCAGGGAGTGCCACCCCCAGCTCTCCCTCCCCAGCCCAGCACCCACACCCTGAGGGGACAGAGGAGTCAGGCCCTCTCAGGAGACACCTGAACCTTGCTCTCCCCCTTGCCTTTTCTCCAGCATGGGCACTGCTTGCATGCCTCCAGTTTTCAGGACTTGTCTCCCACTTATGGCCCCCTGCAAGACTGCTCAGTACCCAGATTCTTTTGAAAAAAATCATATGTCCCGGCATGGTGAGCTTCCCTGGAGTTGGACAGCACTGCCGAGAATCAGAGAAAAGTAAAGCCTTGGTATGGCTCAGGCACAGAGGATGCAGAAGGACGGCACAGGTTCCCTCTAAGCCCATGCTTGATCCATCAGTGCATCCCTTTGGACCTCAGTTCACAGGAGGGATCCCCCTCTGTTGTGCCTAGGGTCTCTGGGGACTCACGGCAAGCTCTGGGATGCAGGTACTGAGGGAGGTACATGCGATTAAGAGTCACATTTCCCATCATCTGCTGAGCGTTGTTCAGATGGCCTTGTTCCCAAAATGGCAAAGTTTTGAAATTCCTGTGAACTGGGTGTGGTGGGAGGTGAACAATATTTCACCACATCCACAGGGGGTTACGAGCATCTCTCTGACACACTGCTGGCAATAACCTCCATACCCCAGAGACAACAGTTGTCCTCAGTGAGCTGCTCCTGGCATCTTCTAGAACACTTTCTCTCTACTGAGAGTTTGAGGTTTGGCTGCTGACACCATGTGCAATAGCAGGCACCAGGGGAGGAGCAATTTCACCCTTTTCTGTTCCTTCTCCTGACTGTACTTTGCCTTTATCTCTAGTTTGATCTTCACTTTTCCAGGCAGAGTCAGTATCGGCTTGTCCCAGTGCTTCTTTGTCTCTCTGGGTCCTTCTGCACAAATAAGTTTCAGAGAAGACTACTCACTGATATGAATTAAGAGGCCAGTTAAAAAATCTTAGAGCAGAAGTCTCAGCAGAGTACTGCCAGCAGCTGCCTCGGCAATGCAGGATACTCTAACTGCAAATACTTCATTGCCAAATGCAGCAATAAATAACTCTGGGAAAAAGCCAACTCACAGGTCTCTCTTTCTCAATGTGAAATGACTATGCAAGATACCACTGTCCCAGGCAGCAGCACACCCAGTGCTGCTGCTGTCACTGGGATGTAGTACTTGTGCAGCTCCTCATGACCAGCAGCCTCAGCCTTTTTCCCAGTGTCCACCCCCGGAGGAGAAGAGATAATGCCACACATTACTGTGCTCTGCACTATGGATAATCTCACAGTGTGCTTCACATGCCCAAGAGATTTTTTTTCCAGTGGTTGGTGCCTCTGGCTCTGGTGTCTTAGCACCAGAGGACAAGAAGGATCACTTAAACTTCTCAGGGAGAAGAGCCTGTGTGCCAACGAGCAGCCACACCAGCGCTACCCCTATCTGTTCCTCGGGGCTGCAGGCCAGGGCTGTGTGCTGGGGACCTGCAGTTCATCCAAGGAGAACACTGCAGTGATAGACCAGAAGTGCTCCTATTTTCCCAAGCGGACATTTCCTGAGCACTCCCCTCCAGGATGTCCCTGAGGCTGAGAGACAGGATCCAGCCCACATGCTATTGCCTGGCTACTGCGGTGCCACATGCTTGTCACCCCTGGCCCTGATGCACACGCTGGGGGAAGGCTGGCCCTGGGACAGCGCGTCGCAGAGCTGGGTTGTAGCCCTCAGGTGGCCTCATTACCAAAAGGGCAAAGTTCCTAAATTCCTGGGAACTGGGTGTGGTGGAAGGTGAAGAATCTCTAACTGCATCCAGAGAGGTCTATGAGCATCTCTCTGGCATGCTGCTGGCAATAACCTCCACAGAGCAGAGATGACAGTTGCCCTCAGAGAGCCACTCCTGGCTTCTTTGACAACCCTTCTCTGCACTAACACTTCCAGGTTTGGCTGCTGACAGGATGTACAAGAGCAGGCTCCGGGGGAAGAGCCTGCAGGCACACAGTGATTCTGACTGGTGACATCGGGTGACCACGGGACAGCAATTACCTGGTGTGCTGGTTTCTTGCATTGCCTCTCTTTCTTCATCTGAGACTGGCACGGTGTGACTGCTCCCTTTCTGAAAGGCCTCCTTCTGCACAGTTTCATGGTCCATCTCTTTAGAAAGAAAGCAGGACAGTTGAATTAGAAGTAACTGTTCCTCATCAGGAACACGATACCTTCAGGAGGCAATACTCTTCAAACACATTAATAAGCTTAGAAACAAAGCCTGGGCTTTTGAGGGGGGCATCTAGTCCAAACAATGTGTCATTCATAGAGAAAAAATTAAGCACATGACACTTTTCACTTTACCAGTACAGACAGCAAAACCCGACCTGCTGGGAAACCAGGAAATAGCATGTGATCTTCTTGTTCACGTTACATGTAGTGCATTTTTGGCAAACTGCAAGATGATGCGAAATGACTTCCTTCAAAGAGGATGGGAAAAAGCTGCAGCCGGTTCAGCTGGGGAAAGAGCCTTTCTGAGAAGCACGTCCACCATGCCAACTCCATCACACAGGAAGGGTAACAGACACACATGGTGGACTAAACCCCAAGTTCTTGCAACCACGTTCTGGGCAATTTCACAAGCGGCAGTGAAGACCCCACTGTCCCCCAAAACAAGAGGAAAACCACAGCCAAGTTGTCTGAAATGCAACTAGAAATGGAGAGCTAAGCCACCCAAGACTGAATTAACCAATTGAACCACTCAGGTCGCCTTTAAGTTAGGTGTCCAGCCTCAAGCTGGGTGTCCAGCTCTGATGCACCTCTGACCCCGAGGTGTCACCAACAGTTTGAAGACATCAAGGAGAGCAATGGGGCTGGACCAGGCTGTGAAGCCTGGGCTACTCCAATCCTGGCCAGGGGATCGAACCTGCCTGTAGCCTAGGCAAAGCCTGCCGGTCCCAGTGACCCAAATCTGCCTGCGCATCCTCTCCACCACGCAAGGGCCCTCTCCCCTCCAGCAATTGGCAGGGTGCCGGCTGTCTCATGGTTCATGAGCAATTAGCTCCCCCGCAAGTCCCTCATGCACTCTGGGAGCACCACCAACAGTTACACTCGTCCCACCACAGCTACCAGTCTGCAGGCTGAAAATCAATTACAAACAGAAATGCCTGCAGAATCAGCATCTGCACCTGACTTCCAACATTAGGAAAGGGCAGCCAAGACTTCATGGGACGTCATTCCGTCTTTGAACTTGCCCGGCTGCAAGCTGGGCTGTGCATGAGCTGAACACAAATTCAGCACATGCCGATTCCTGACATCTGGATACCAGCATCTGCACAAAGCAGCTCTGACCAGTAATGGTACAACTGGGGCAGCAGCTGCCCCTGGGACTCAGCTTGAACCACAACTAGTAGCAGATGCTGTGGTGGACCGTCTCTGTGGCTCACCAGCCCACGCAAGGCGTGAAATTGAGTGTCACTGCAGCGAGGCTCTGATTGATCCCTTCCTGCTGTGTAGGCTACAGCACGTCCATACATGAATCTAAATCCTCAGCTTCCCAAGTCATACGGTTAACGGAGTGAAATACTAACCAGGTGCTGCTTTCTCCAAGTCTTTCAGGATTTCCTTTGGAACTTCAGATATCTTTTGGGAATACTACCCTATTTTAGCTTTATACTTTCCTCTTTGATGACTTGAACAGAAAGTATGAAGGTAAATGTCACATGAATAAAATATTGAAAATGAGTGCTTATTCTGTGAAGTCAATAAAGGCTGACTCCTCACCCTTGGGATGCCAGCTGGGATCCAGCCTGGGATCCATCCGAGGAGCTGGAAAAGCCCATCCTGTGGCCACATCTGCAGCCAAACACCCATGAGAAGTTACCATTGCATGTTCTGATCTATATCATCAAAACTGAATAGCAGAACATATAAGGGGGGTCACGTAATGACTTGACACACACATGCAGGTGTGTATTCTCACACCTGCAGAGGTGCCTGGCTGACTTTGGACTTTGAGCTGGCAGCTCTCAAAGGAAGTAAAAAGCCATGACGTACCCACGCGACCTCCCTGTGGGTCAGCCCTGGAACCCAGCCAGGAAGCTTGATGAGCATCGCCTGCAGCCACATCTGTAAATAAACACAGGACAGAGCAGCTCCCGTGAAATATTTCAATATACTTCTTCAGATCTGACTGACAATGAATGCAGTTCAAACACGGGATTACTCCGGAGCACTTCTCTCTCCCTTCCACTCAGAAGCATCTTGCAAACATTTACCGGGCGTGTGCAGTGACCACTAACCATGCATGGAGCTCTTGGGAGAAAGGACTCCTTGGAGCTCACACCAGCTCTAAGCTCAACCCCAACGTGCCTGCTGGCTTTGCAGCCGGCACTGGAAGCAGCGCAGGGGTGGAGAGGCTGGGAAAGACAGCTTCATAAGGCAGAGCCTCCTGGGGCACATCACTGAGCCTGACCCATTCCCCTTGTGCTCTTCTGCGTGCCTGAGCATCAGCCAAGAAAGTAGTAAGCTAAATTTCACATGAACAGAAAATTAAAATGTGGGATCACCCTCAGGCTCACAGACAGGCTTGAGTCGAGAAGTCAAGTAGCCACTGCCTACAAGGACAGCTGTAATCAAGCAGAGATGGAAAACCTTTCCGTTGCATGTTGTGATCTACCTCTTCCTTAGTGACCTGCAGTGACTGGAAGGCAGTCAGGCAACGACATGGGACCCAGATGCAGGCTGAGATTTCCAAAGCTGCAGAGGGGCCTGGTGACCTCTTGGCTGGGACCTGGCAGCTTTCCAACTACTGTCTTCAGGCCATGTGCAGCACTGCTCAAGGACCAGATGGACAAACATACAGCCTCTCAGGGCCTTCTTCCCAGGAGACCTCTCACACACACAAAAGGAAGCCCACACAAAAGTGGGAGGATGTAGCACCAGAGGAAAAAATGATCATTCACGATTCTTGTAGAGAAGAGCCTGCTGGCCACTGGAAGGCTGAATGATCACAACAAGGTATTAACAAATAACAAACCAAATATTAACAAACACAAAAGGCCAATAACAAATGAAGACTAAATACTTACCTCTGGGATTCCCTGCAGGCTCAGGAACAGGATTCCAATGAGTGTCTTGATCAACGTGGACTGCAGGAACCAAACAGGTAATCAAACACAGGTAAGGAGAGTTTCCATTGCATTGTGATCTACTTCTTCCTTAGTCACCTACAGTAACTAGAAGGGGGTGAGTTAATGACACAGGACATACAAAGCTGTAGGTTCCACAGCTAAAAATGAACATGGGTGAACATGGGTGAGCTTTTTGCAGAGATCTAGCAGCTCCTCAGCTAAAGAAATATTCATGACTCAGCTGTGCAATGCCCCCAAGGCACAAAAAACTTTTGGAAGGCCTTAAGAGGATCTTAGGTAAAATTGCACATGAATAACCTATTAAAACAGAAGTGTTTATTCCCTCAAGCAGACAGGCATTGACAACTTACTGTTGCGAATGCTCAATTTAGAACGCTTAAGGAATCGCCGACAAAGGTATTAGCAAGAGTGGTTTTAATATGATGTTGTAAAAGTGCGACTTAACAAAGTTCAATGGCAAGGTTCACTCTACTAATAACTGCATGGAAAAATCATACAAAGGAAAATTGAGTTACACTCAAGTTAAAATGATTCACAGAGAGACGGGGGATGCAAAGAGTAAGGAGGACCCTCCCATTGAGTCACGAGGTTCAGAGTAGAGCCCCTTGCTTTCTAAACTCCTGATGGAGCTTAGGTGCAGCTAGGTCCAGTCTTAGTCTCAGACGTGGTCAATAGTTTATGTCTAAGGGATTGTACATGCAAAGGTTATGTAGTGTTTCATTAGCATCAATTCAGCATGCAACCAAAGTTACCAAGACAAAATCAGAGTTACCATACTACAAGGTTATGCACGATGTCGGTTGCTTACCAAAGATCTGTCATTGGTAAAAGGTCTCTCTGCTTTGAGGAGCAATCTTGAGAGGTGTCCCAGCTCACGGGGAGATCACCGCCATGCAGCCACACTGCCTAGCAGGGAGAGCTCAGAGAAGGCTCACTTAGGCTGTCATATATATATAGGATAAAGTGGTCGGCGTGTAGTCAAATTACATGCGATGGAAAAGGTATGCAGGAGACTCTTTGTACCCACAACTTTCTTTGTTCCTTGATAAATGAGTCTTGGAAAAGCCACCCACAATTCATGTGCTAATTGCATGATCGGTGTTCCAAGCTCATATGCACCAATGCTCACGGTGTCACTCTGCTCCTTTGTGGGTTTTCAGAGAACGAATTGAAACTAGAGGAGTTCATGGCCCAGCTACGGCTCAGGCCTTTACCTCTTTTGGAGTCTGCACGAAACCACCGCCAGTCTGGTCAAGGGGTCGAGCGCATCCGGCACACCACCAACCACCCCTGTGCAGTATAGGACCTGCAGCTGCTCTGTTTGGGACCTGGATGGTGTCACCTGTTCTCCTGAGACATGTGAACATTCTGGTTACATCCAAATAAAAGAGGAGCCCAAGCACCCCTCAGGACCCTGTGGATATCCAGAGGAGTGAAGGTGAGAGCAACAAGCAGTCCTGAAGCATGTCTTTACACCTTAGAGGTCTTTTTTCCAAAAAGAAACACATCACATGAGGTGGATACTGTCCTGTGTAGAAATGTGCTCAGCAGCTGTGCCTCTTCTCTGGAGAGTGGTTTGATCCTCCAGTGCCAGGCAGAACATCCAGCCCAGGGAAGTGGGGAAGGACAGTAGCAGAGCACAGACTCTGGACCTCAGAGAATGAGAACTTGACCTATTGAGGGCACTGGCAGGTGGGGTCTAATAGGGACAGTGTCAGGGCCCTGAGAGCATTCATAGAGCATTCATAATGTCCCTGACCAGCCTCACCTGGGGCCTCCACCCATAACTCTGTCCATGGGTCCAGGAGACGATTGAAGCCCAGGCGTCAGTTTAAGACCCAGCTTGATCTGTGCTGTAGCGGTAGTCATCTCCAAACAGCGATAGACATCGCCTTGCCTGTCTACGGACCTTGTTGATTAAGAATTGCAGACTCACTTCCCACCTTGATCCTTTATGGGGTGTACAATGGAATGACTCTGTGGCCCTCCAAGTGTCAGTCTCCAGCTGATTCACAGAGGACCAAGGCCTTTCTGCTCCATTTCTTCCCATCACTTGGTCAGGTTTTGGGAGGAGAGGAAGAAAGAGCAGTCCGGGTGCCAATGGCTGAAAGGGAAGAGCAGAGCCATCACATGTGAAATGATCTAAAGGCTATGCTAGTTCAAAACTGTTGTCTTCTGTTCCTACATCTGAGGCCTTAAATGTTCAGGAAGAACCTGAAAGCTCTGAGATCCCTCCATCTCCCTCTCTTTAAATTAAGAAATTAAGTTGATAGTACCCAAGTCAGAGGGCTTGCTTCAATTCTGTTTACAGCCTAAAGGACCCCATGGTCTGGAGATATGCCAAGAAACTTACATAAAGATTCCACTCCTCTGGACAAGAAGGTGGATGTTCTCAGGAATCTCAGGAGGCATGGCATACCAATGGCTGTGTTCAGGGAGCTGGTCAAAAGCCTTGTCTCCATTTTTGGAACAGTGGCTTAGATATCTGGTTCACGTGTAAACTCTCTCTGTGGATGCTGAGATTTACTGAGCAACCTGGTCTGACCTCAGAGCTGGCCCTGCTTGGACCTGGGCATTGGACTATGGACCACGTGAGCTCCCTTCCGCCCTGAATTGTCATATGATGTAGACACCCTTACCTTCAAGTTAATCTCTTCTTTTATGGCACGTGGCAAGGCACAGCCTCATGGAAAGGTTGGTGGGAAAGAGACTGCTGGGGTCTCTAGTCCAGCCTCCAGGTTGGCTTTTACTTTGCAGAGCTGAAACCTGAAGAGCTCCAAAGGTGGAGAACACAACAATCCTCGCCCTAGTCCATTTTATTTTCCCTAAGGCTCAGCCTAAAGCTCCCAAGAGGCAGTTTGTGGCTGTTGCCTTAGTCATATCTTTGGCCACTGCAGAAGAGAGCTTGGCTCCATTATCTGTCCAGGTAGGTGTAGGCTCTTACTAGGTCAACCCATGCCTCCCCTTCAGCAAGCTAAGGAGGCCCAGTTCCCTCAGACTCTCCTAACAGCTCATCCTTTAAGCCCCTCACTCCGTCTCGGCAGACCTCCTCTGGACTCCTTCCAGTTTCTCCACTCTCCTTTTGAAATGTGAGGCCCACAGGCTCGCATGGCATTGTCATGGTTCCCAGACCCTTCTCCTCGGGGTACTCCTTAGTTGGTCAGGTCCCTGCCCATGCTGCTGCACAGAATTGTTCTGCAGGTTTTCCTTTTAAACCTTCAAGTTTCTGTTGGCCAAATCCCCAGGTGTGTCAAGGTCCCTCTGGACGGAACCTCCAACAGTCCAGCTTTTAAACTATGCATGCCGATGATCATCTTGAGTCATGCTACCTCTGACAAGATCGTAATTTAAGTAGGACACTACAGATAAGAAAAGAGTGCTAGTGTAATAGAATTGCTAAGCAAGATAGAAAGCACCATGATAACCATCTCAGTGACACCAAAAGAGGGTACAAAGTGAGTAAATGCAGGGCCAGTGGGGAAATGGTGAAAAGGAGATGGCTTTTTGCATGGGAGGGGATAAGGATGATTAAAGGGTATGAGTTGAGAGGTAGGAAAAGAGTGAAAAAGGGAATGAAAGGTGAAGCAAAAGAAGTGATAAAGGCTGTTTGGGGATACCTGTCAAGCAGCCCTGCATCTGAGCAACACTGCCTGGAACAGGACAGGAAAGCTGCAGCTGGTCTGACTATACTAACATCTGACTTGCTTCCATGGTCACAGGGAACCTGAGAGCTTTCCCTACTGTCATCAAGGGCAGACCCAGAGGGTAAGTAACCCCAGCATCATTTCAGTTTCCACCATCCTGAATGGGACCTCAGGAGGTCTCTCTGGTCTGTTGTCATGCTCACAGCAGAATCAGGTATGGAGTCAGACCACATCACTGAAGGTTTTACCATGTGGGGGCTAGAAAACATCCAAGGATGGAGATAGCACAACATGTCTGGGAAACCTACTCCAATGCTTGGACGCCCTCGTGAAGAAAGAAACTTTCCTTATCTCTGTCCTGAACTTTTCTTAGTTAAACATCTGACTATGTCTATTATCATCCTGCCAAGCACCACAGTAACAAGACTGGCTCCATCATCCTGAAAACCTCCCTGCAGAGACTGGCAGTCTGCTGCGAAGTTCCCAGGGCCTTCCCTTCTCCAGGCTGAACAAGGCCCTTGCCCTCAGTTTCTCCTCCCAGGCAAGTGCTTCAGCCCCTGAGCATCTTGGTGGCCTTCTGCTGAACTTGCTCCCAGTTATCAACATCTTCCTTGCTGTGGTGGGTTGACTCTGGCCAATAGCCCCACAGTCACTCCCTCTTTCCTCCTCTTCCCCAGTGGGACAGGGGAGAGAATAGGAGGAAATAAAGTATGAAAAGTTGTGGGTTGAAATAATAACAGTTTAATAGGTGAAGAAAAGACATTAAAAACCTCAGCAAGAGGTTGCAAGAGCAAGAGGACCACCACTCACCACCTCCCATAAGCAGACTGATGTCCAGCCAGTCTCCAAGCAGCAGACTCCTTGAACAACAAAAAACTCCATCTCCTTCTTCCTCTGCCCCAGCTTTCATTGCTGGAGCATGACATCATATGGGATAGAATATCCCTATGGTCAATTTGGGTCAGCTGTCCTGGCTGTGTTCCCTCTCAATTTCTTTCTCACCTCCTACCTACTTAGCGGAGGGAGCAGAATGAGAAACAGAGAAGGCCTTGACACTGTGCAAACACTGTTCAGCAATAGCCAAAACACTGGTGTGTTACCAACATTGAGCTTTCTCAAGTCCCACGGGCATAGGAAACAACTATCCTCCAGGACCTCTGTGGTCTGGTTCAGAAGAGAAACCGTGCTGGCCATGATGGCCTTTTTCCCTCAGTCAGGATATGGAGACCTGCAGCCCATGGACGACCACAGTAGAACAGGTTCCTGGCAGGAACTGCAGCCTGTGGAGAGGAGCCCACGCAGGAGCAGGTTTTCTGGCAGGACCTGTGGCCCTGCATGGGACCCATGCTGGAGCAGTTGTTGAAGAACTGCAGCCCGTGGGAGAGACCCACACTGGAAAAGTTAAGGAAGGACTGTATCCTGTGGGAGAGACCCCATGCTGGAGCAGGGAAAAGTGTGAGGATAAAGGAACGACAGAGACAAATCATTATGAACTGACTGCAACTCCCATTCCCCATCCCCCTGCACTGCTTGGGTGGAGGAGATATAAGAGTTAGGAATGAAGTTGAGCCTCAGAAGAAATGAGGGGTGGGGGGAAGGTGGTTGTTTTTTTTTTTTTTTATTTCTCACTATCCTTTTCTGTTAGAGTTAATTGGCAATAAATTAATTTCCCCAAGTCAGGTGTGTTTTGCCCATGACAATAATTGGTAAATTAATTGGTAAATAAATGGTTTTCCCAGTTTATTGCCACTGACAAAAGTGGTGAGAATGGCCTCCTCCAGGTCATAGATACAGGTATTAAACTGCACAGGGCTCAGGAGAGTCCCCCTGTGCTGCCCCACAATGCCCCAATATGTCCCAGTGGCCTCCAGCAGAGTATGACCCCTTCACAACTGCTCTCTCAGCCTCATCATCCAACTGGTGTTTTACCCATCTGTTTGTCAACCAATACAGACTGTAATGTCCTAACTTGGGTACAAGAATATTGAGGGAGATCATGCCAAAAATCTTGCTGAAGCAGAGGTAAACAACATCCACTGTTCTCCTTTCATGCATAAATGCACTTACTTCATCATGAAGGCAATCAGTTTGGCAAGACACGATTTACCCTTGGTAAGTCCATGTTGATTGCTCTTGGACATGTTCTTTTTTAGGTGCCAAGAAATGTCACCCATGAGGACACATTCAACAGCACACTCCTCACCAAAACGAGCTTGTATAGCCTGTGGTTCCCTGGGTTGCACTTTTGGCCTCTTTCAAAGATGGAGGCAACATTGGTTTGCCCTCACTCACAACAGACCTCTACCAATCCCATGACTTTTCAAAAGGGAAATTCCAAAGAAATGTCAATCTTGACGTGTAGCTTTATTACCACTATTCTGCCTGTTATACAGTGTATTTAATTTCTCTAATCTTTCATATATTTTCACCTGTCCTGATACAATGACCATTTCTAAAGTGATCTTTTCAAATGCAGACTGCCTAGACAAAGGCCCTTTCCATTATTCTCCAGTTTTCTCCTTCCCTTAGTCTTTGTTCATTCAGATACCTCTCACCTATCCGGTTGCTGCTTTGAGCTTCAGGGACTAAATCTTGCCTGTCTTTCAGTAGTCCAACTGTCTCTTTAGCAAACTCTTTAATTATGTTTATATGTGCCTTTTTGTATGTACCTACCTAAAACATTTCTCATAAAATTATATCTTGTAGAAAGGCAATATCGTTAGAGGTATCTTGTACTTAGCATATGGTTGCAGAATGTGTTTTATTGTTTATGAAACTTGATCACGCTTTAATTTTCTTTGCTTGCAAATAGGAAAAATCCTTCTGTGCCTGTGTGCAGCCAGTTCTCTAAGGAAAGAAGGTGGGAGATGGTGCAATGGAGCTGTAACATTCCGCTCCCAAAGTTCAGTGAAATCTGATGTAAGGCAAAGTGATGTAAATCCCAGGTGGCCAATAACAGAAATGGTGGGGATGGGTATGTGAGGAGCAAGGTTGTCCATACAGTGTTGGACCTCAAAGGACTGCTTTTCCTGGTTGCTCAGACCTCCCGAGGAGGTAACTCTGCATCAATATCAATTGGAGAATGCTTCTATCACCTTCTCTAAACTGCAAAGTAATGAAATATAACCTTTAAAATTAAACAAAACAAAACAAAACAAAACATTTTTATTAGGTACACTTTGAAATCTTCTTCCTTAACTACACTATGAAATTACTCCAATTAGCTGTACAAGTCTTGAAGACTTGGAGAAAATTACAAGGAGAGAAGTGGCTTGTTAGGGCTTTCTGTATTTTAATCAGCCCCATGGTGTATTTGGGGCTCATTACATGAACCTCAGGTACTGAGAGAAGTCCAAACAAACCTCTCAAGTAGTCAAAGCCAGAAGCAAAACCCAAAGTACCTTGAAGCATTAATGAGCCCCACTGAGGGCCATTACTGACAAAGCCTCCCCATGGACTTGTTAGAGCAGGTAATTGGAGGTCATCATTGCAGGTAGGCAAAGGCACTGTGCAGGTGGCTGCAATGCTGAGAAAACCCTTGGTTTGTTTTATGAACCAGAAAGGCCAAGCCTTGACCCCCAGACCCTGGGAAAGGAGATCTGGACACTGGCTCAGGGCTCTTCCTGGAGGCAGTGGGATGTGAGAGTGAGCAATGACAAGTGTAGGAAAACTCTATGATACCTCCAAGCCTCCCAAAGCATGGATGAGGAAGAAACAAAGCCTCAAAAGAAAGCTTCTCCTGGAAGGTCTTGGTGGTAGAGGCAACAGCCATAGCCAAGGGGACGAAGACTTGGTCTTGTTGGGTCTTTCAGCAGTGCTAGAGCCGTTGGCTGTCTCTACTGCAGGCTGTCCTACGCTGTCCCATGCCTGCACCTCTTTCCCTTCAGGCTACAGACACCCATCTTGCTTTGCACCTATCTCTCACCCCAGCATTTCTATACCTTCACTGATGTCTCTCCACCCTTTCTGGCTGTACCTTGAATACAAAGCCATGGGCTGATCCAGACCTCCTCTGGGTGACCTCTTGCACCACACACGAACCTTTGATTAAGATTTCTTTTTCCTCACATCCAGTCGGAACCTTCCAAGCTGCACTTTATGGAGTTTCCTTCTATTTCCACTACCAAGAAAAGTTCCATCATCTCTGAAACCACCCTTCCAGCAGTTGAAGCCCTGAGCCTCCTCTTCACCAGGCTAAGGGCCCAGGTCCCTCAGCCTCTCCACACAGGCCCCAAACACCATCCTGGCAGATCTCCTCCAGATACTTTCCAGTTCCTCCCCACTCCTGCAGACCAGAAAGCTTCGCACCCAGACACACTAGTCCAGATGTAGCTATACCAGTGCTGAGTCAAGGGGAATGATAACTTCCTTGTCTGGGTGGCCATGCTCCTCCTAATGCAACCCCATAGGCAGCTGGCCTTAGTCACAGTGAGTGTGCACCGCTGGCTAATGTGGCATCCCTCATAACACCCAGGCCCTTTTCCTCAGGGTCATTCCTCAGCCGGTCAGGTCCCAGCCTGCCCTCATGTTTGGGGGTTACTCTGCCCCGAAATGCAGGACTGGCCACTTGGCCTTGTAAAGCTTCATGAGGTTTCTACTGACTGGATCCCAAAGTTTCTCAATGTCCTGTTGGAGTGAAACTGCATTTTTGCAGCTGTTAATGTGTGCATATAGATGGCTCATCCTGACGTGGTGCCTCTATCAAGACAACAACAATTGGAATTGTAGGACACTACAGATAATAAAAGGAGGCCCTTGTTCAATTATATTGCTGACCAAATTTCCATGGTGACAAGCTCAGAAACACCAAATGAGGGTGAAAAGAAAGCAAAGCTATGTCCAGGGAGGAAAGGGAAAAGAGAGGTGGGCTGTTTGCATGGGATGATACAAGAGTGGTCAAAGAGAAGAAATTGAGAGGGGGAAAAGAGGGAAAAGGAAAGGAAATGATCAGGGCTATTTGGGGGTACCTGCCAAGCAGCCCTGCATCTGAACAACAATACCTGGAACAGGACAAGAAAGCCACAGATCATCTGATTAAACTTTCTGTCTGACTTCAGTGGTCACCAGGAACTTGAGTGATTTCCCTCCCATCACAAAGGAAAGATCCATGGTCGATGGAAACGCTGAATCATTTATGCTGGAAGGGACCTCGCGAGGTGTCTAAGCCCACCTCCTGCTCACAGCAGCGTCATGTATGGGGTCAGACCAGGTTGCTCAGGTCTTCATTCATTTTGGGCTTCAGAAGCTCCAAGGATGGAGATGACACAAGCTCTCTGAGAAATCTGCTCCAGTCCTTGACTGTCTTGATGGAGAGAAAGTTTTTCCTCATTTGTTTCAGCCTATTGGCCCTCATCATGCACAACAGTGAAAAGCCTGGCTGCATTTTCTTGCTGATATCCAGGAAGTTATGGGAAGGCTGTTATTAGGTCTCCCCAAAGCCTTCTCTTCTCCTGGCTTTGCACCTTTGCAGCAAAGAAGGCCAGTGACATCCTGGGCTGCATCAGGAAGAGCACTGCCAAGGGGTTGGTGGATGTGATCCTTTCTCTCTACTCAGCACTGCCACAATTTGTCTTGTTCACTTCCCTCAGGGTTTTAAACCCCACCACCTCACCCTCATGGCAGCCAAAGCTGCCCTCCACATCTTCCACCAGTCCCACCTTGTCTTCCTGTGAAAAACAAGTCCAGGAGAGCATTGCCCCATATCAGGTCAGGGATCACTTTCTACCTTCCCTTCAACCAAGGGCTTCGAGCAAAGGTCCATGGCCTTCAAAATCCTCAGTGATTATTAGGGACTAAAATTATGTCCCTTCCTCCAGCTGTCTAATGGAGACCTCATCCTCTTCCTAACCTTGCTCAGGCAATGTAGTGATCCTGACCAGAAGACCATGGTATATGGTGGAGTTAGCGATCCATGTAACAGTAAACCTGAGTAGACCCAGGCCTGTGGTGTGCTGGGCTTTGCTTCACGTACACCTTGGCCTTTAGGTTGTGTTGTGCTGAGCATGTCCCTGGGTTGCAGGATAAGCTTGATTGTAACAGAGGAGTCTGCAGGGAGCTACGGCGATTAGGGCAACAGTATGGCCTTACCTTTATCTAAAACTGCAGTTACAAATTGCCAAGTGAACATCTCATCTTAGGACAGTAGAAATGACGTGTTGAATTGTTTTCCTAGTAAGAAAACACTTAGAGAGTTCACAGGAGCAAAATGGGATAACCCTTCCGTGGGTGGGATCTGCACAATTTGCTGCACCACTGCCTCTTGCGATACTGTAAACTCAGGGTTCCCAGCATCTGAAGGGACATAATATAGCCTACATGATAGTCTCTTTGTATATAGTGTTTGCTCTAACAAATGGCATTTTAAATGACACTTCATAGAGTCTGAGTGTCTTTCTTACTGTGGCCATAACAAACTGGTCTGCTGATGGCCAGTCACCCAAGGAAATTGGAGACTGAAGTGACCTCATACTTGCCTTCATGGCCATCTGCCTCCTACTGGCTTCTCAGACATAACTGATGTCATAGTGATAGCCCAACCCATCAGCCTTCTTGTGGCCTATCAACTGATCAAACAGAAGTAACCTCACCATGATCTTCCAAGCCACGTGCCTGCTGCTGGTCTTTCAGTTTCTCAGGTGGACATGACCAAGCCATGTGCCTGCTGCTGTCCCATCATGTACTCAGGCAGGAGATGTGACAACCCATATCCAAGCCCTCTTCCTGGATGGGCCTACCAGATACTTAGGGAAATGGATTCCCACAATCAACTTCCCAACCAGGTGCTTTCTGCTGGCCTATCAGAGACACTGGCAGATGTGAGCCTAAAAGCACATATACCAGCCATGAGTCAAGGGCTGACGTATCAGCTACTTCGGAAAGAAGTGACCTCACAGTCCCTTGCCCAGTCATGTTCCTGCTGCTGGCCTACCAACTCCAGAGACAGAAGTGACCTCACCGGCACCTTCACAGCCATGTGCCTCCTGCTGGGCTATGAGATCCCAAGGCACAGGTGACCTCATCATAGCATTCCCACCCATCTCCTCCTTGTCGCCTATGAGCTGATCATATACAGGTCACCTCACATTCCTCTTCCAACACCACGCAACTGCTCTGGGACCGCATGATCCCTGCCCTGGCCCCAGGGACCAAAAGCTAAAGTTAGGGTTAGGGAGGGGACAAAGATGAGGGGGTTAGAGCACAGGAAAGAGGCCTTTGAGGATTAGGTGTTCAGGTAAAGGTTTGCGGATTAGAGCTTGCCTTTCAGGGTTAAGGATTAGGCAAAGGCTTAGGGGGAAGGTTTGGTGTTCTGCTAAGGGTTTCTGGTTAGTGTTTAGGGTATAGGCTAGCTTTGTGGTTAGAGGTTTTTTAAAGGCTGTGGTCAGGGCTAGGATTAAGGCCAACATTTTAATGCTAGGGATAAAAGATAGGGATTAGGGTGAGAGATAAGGTAAGAGTAAGGGTAAGGAGTTATGGGTTTGGGATTTGGCTTAGAGGTAAGGTTTGAGGTTAGGGATTAGAGTAGTGGATTCGTATCAGGGTGAGGAGTAGCATTTAGAAGTAGGGTAAGGGCTTAAAGTTACTGGTTAGAAAAAGGGTGACTATCATAAATATGTTCATAGTCAGTGTGGCAGAGTCATCAACATTACCTGATTCCCTTTTTACCTCATCAAAATCTTTACCTCTGTTGGTCAAGCTCCTCTTCCCTCCCCCAAATCTCCCATCTCTCTCATCCAGGCTCCTCCTGGCCTCCCCAAATCTATCATTTTATTGGGGGCAGCTTTCTGAAGACTTTCATGACCTCTGAGTATCTGCCTCACCACTGCTGGCCACCCAGTTCCTGAGAGGTTAAGGAAAGTCACTTGCTGAGCCGGCAGAGAAGATGGCTTCAGAGAGGAGGGAAATACAGCAGAGAAGGGGCAGAAGGCTGTCAACGAGATGGAACAACCAGTGGTGCCAAGGAAGAGGATGGGAGACAGCAGGCAGAAGTTGAAAGAAGAGTGGTTCACATCATTGAAGAGAAGGAAAATATTTTTCCTCATGAAGACAATCAAGCATTTGGAACAGGTTACCCAGGGAGGTTGATCAGTTTCCATCCTTGGAGGTTTGCAAAACTTCATGGATAAAGGCCTGAGCAATCTGGTTCGACCTCAGAACTGACCCTGCTTTGAGCAGGAGGTTGGACTAGAGACCTCTGGAGGTCCCTTCCAACCTGAATTATCCTTTCATCCTCTGACATGTATCTGGGACCATTTCCGATGCTCCTGGGTTTTTGAGAGGGCCAAGAGAGTTGGGGAGATGTGACACAGGGCTTTGATTTGATTCTCAGCTTTTCCCAAAGGGCAACTGGAAGCCAGATATATGCTGTGAGAGCTGAACTTCACTGGCTTCCCCTGCATGGGGGAGTCTCCCACGTACCAGCACTCGCAAAACAATGAGGAGTCTGTGTGCTAAGCTGTGATGTCCACGCCTTTGTGTTAGCAGTTACATTAAAATCATTATGGTAATTGTAAGAAACGAATCCTCCCACTGAGATTTGTGTGACTTGTCCTTAGCAGCTACAGCACAAACGTGGTGTCCATCTATGGTGCCACCCTCTCCCACCTTTCCAGCCAGAGCAGAGGCCAAGGACAGGGCATCTCATGACATGCAAGTCCAAGAGGGCTGTGAGGAATCAAGCCCAGTGGCACCATTTGTGCCACAACAGATGAAACGTAGACCCCTGGGCCTACCCAGGTAGGAGAGATGGGCCCTAATTGGGAGGCCATCTCCGTACTTCCACTCCCTTCAGCTCCCAACATGCCAGACCCTTGTGCCTCAAGGGAGACCTTTGGGGACCTCTCCCCACAGCGACAGAGCCTGGCATCCGAGGTTTCTCACTCTACCCCAAGTCTCCATGGCTGGGAGGAAATCATAGAATCATAGAATCATTAAAGTTGGAAAAGACCTCTGAGATCATCAAGTCCAACCATCAACTAACACCACCATGACTCCTAAACTAGGCCCTGGAGTGCCACATCCACACCTTTTTTGAACACCTCCAGGGTTGACGACTCCACCACCTCTCTGGGCAGCCTGTTCCAATGCCTAACCACTCTTTCGGTAAAGAAATTCTTCCTGATGTCCAGTCTAAACCTCCCCTGACGCAACTTGAGGCCATTTCCTCTCGTCCTATCGCTAGTTTCTTGGGAGAAGAGTCCAAGACCTGCTTCACTACAACCTCCTTTCAGGTAGTTGTAGAGAGCGATAAGGTCTCCCCTCAGCCTCCTCTTCTCCAGACTAAACAGTCTCAGATCCCTCAGCTGCTCCCCATAAAACTTGTGCTCTAGACCCTTCACCAGCTTCGTTGCCCTTCTCTGGACACGCTCCAGCACCTCAGTGTCCTTCTTGTACTGAGGGGCCCAAAACTGAACACAGTACTCGAGGTGCGGCCTCACCAGTGCAATGCCTGCTGGCTCGTCCTCTTCTTCCCCACTGACAACTGGGGGAGGCTGGGGGGGGCAGCTCAGGAAGTCAGGGCTCCCTACACCTAGGAGAGTCAGTGAACATACAGTCAGCTGCAGGGAGATGCCAGCAATCTTATTCTTAGGAAGTCTTCTGGCACTGTGTCGTGAGTTGGGATGAGTCCTGATGATTGTGAGGCCTCAGTCTCCTTTCTAGAGGGACCTGACCCAGAGTTTGAAGGACTCAGAGTTATAAGCAAAGGCAGGCCTTGCCAGAGGCATTTATAAACTTTCCAGCAGTTCAGAAGTTGCAGCCTCCTTTGAGAGCCAGTTAAGGAATGCTCCCTCTCTGCAGTCCCTAGGGAGAGCCAAGCTGTGCCTGGGTCCTTAAAGGAATCATTGGTGCTATAAACCCCAGAGCACTGTGCAGAGCAGGTGACATTCAGGTGCTGCTGGAGACTCACCACAGGAGCTGTGGGGAGAAGAGGGCAAGGGCAGAGCAAGGCATGAGACCTGGGTCAAGGTTTGCAGAGAGCCCAGGGAAGGAAAGGACATAGTGGGGGAGAGGCAGAGGGTGAGACCTTAACCTTGGTGTTTTTTCCCAGATATCAGCAGTGCAGAGGTCAATCATTCATGCTGAGGACTGCAGGTGGGTGCTGGATGTCCTGAGTCAGGGTGGTGTTGATTTTGCTTCTGCGTTTTTGTGCAGTGAAAGTTTGTGAGAGAGTGAGCTGTGTCTCAGTCCTGTCTTGTCCTGCATGTGTCCCCACCCCAGCTCCCTCCTTCCCCAGAAACCCCTAGTCCCAGCACCATGGAGCAGAGATGCTGGGGCAGGGCTGGTGGCGCTGCGCTACAACTGTGCTGGGGTGTTTTGGAGACAGCCCGGGCACTTGCCTACCTTGGCTGGGATGGGGAGGAGTCTGGGCAGAGTGTTTGTGGCCAGATTGCCTGAGCCCTTCTCTTCTCCTCCCATGGGGCTGTGTCCTTTCTCAACCTTGTCCTTTTTGTCTCTCTCCCTCATGACCCCAAAGGCTCAGACCCTCAGCTTTCTCACACTGACTCTCACTCATCCAGTGGAGAGGGCTGGAGACTTCATTCATCCTAGTCAGCTCTGCTAAAGCTGGATGTCTTCATCTTCCAGAAGCAAACCATCCTAGCCTGGGAGGTAGTTTTGACAAAGTTTAGAGCAAAAAGTATTTCAAGGAGCTCTTCTCAGAGGGCAGCTTCTCAGGCATACACTTTCCCTGGCCATGTACTCAGGCATGTCCTGGCAATTGCCCATGCCCCTGACCTTGCTACTCTCCCACCTCACCCCCAGGTACCCCAGAGACAACCCTCATAGTGCCCAACAGTGCCAAGGAGGAAGCCCTGCGAACACAGCCAGCCGTGCTGAGGTCCTGCTGCTGGGCTGGACGTGCAGCCCCAAAGCCCTCAGGAACCCGTGCTGAGGAGGGGAGGATGGGAAGTGCATGGTCCTCCCTGTCCATTTCCCTTCCTCCTCACATGCTGTCTGCTTGATGCACAGTTGCACTTTTTCTTTCATTCCCCCCCCCCCCTTTCTTACCTTTTCCTCTACTCTTTCACACACAATGAGGGGTTCAAGCATCCTCTGTCATGATCCCGTTGAACAGTCCTTTCTTTTTCTGAGTTGGAAACTCCTGACCTGCACTTTGACAATGCAAGAAATTGGCCTGCTAAGGATGGGAATACTCTCCTCTGAAAGGCAGTGTTTCAAAGAGCTGAGACCACTCACCCATTTCTCCTAATTGGAGAAATCATATCTGCCTTGATATGAAAGAATTTGTTTGAAACAATTTGTTTCAAATCACGGCACTGGTTTTCTTTGAGACATGGTTTCTTTGACAAACAGCAGAACATTTTGGTTCTAAATGGCTATTCTGGCCATGTTGGGAAAATCCCTGCGCACAAGGAAGTAGAATGTCAAAATGTGAGCAAATACACATGGAGTTTTTATTCCAGCATGAGAAAGAGGCAGATCCATGGGGCAAGTCAGCCCTGTGGTCAGAGGGAGTGTTCTCAGGACAAGCAGGTTTGCCCTCCTGAAGAACCCAGTTCCCTCCTTTCAGTGTGGAGGGAAGCAAAAATTAACTCTGAACAAAGGCAAAAATGTGAGATATTTTGTTCATTTGTATCTTTTTTTTTAGCTGTAATGTCCATCACAGCTCTTTTTCCACTTAATGCATAAATGCATGTGTTTTGTCACAGGCCTCCTTCCTGGCAAGTGGGAAAAGAAATATAAACAAAGCTGTATGAAAAAATGGGAAGAGGACAATCAGACATCACCCATGGAGTTCCTGCTGCTGGGAATGGGGAATGTGCCCACACTCCAGACCCCACTCTTCTTCCTATCACTCATCATCTATTCCATGACTGTGACTGGGAACATCCTTATTGTTGTGCTGGTGGTGTCAGAGCAGCATCTGCACACCCCGATGTACTTCTTCCTCAGCAATCTATCTTCCTTGGAGACCTGCTACAGCTCCACCATCCTGCCCTGGCTGCTGACCAGCTTTCTGACTGGGGACAAGGCAATCTCTGCTCACAGCTGTATGGCTCAGCTCTATTTCTTTGGCTCTTTTGCTGCTACTGAGTGTTACCTGCTGACAGCTATGTCCTATGATTGGTACTTGGCCATATGCCAACCCCTGCTCTATGCCAGCTTCATGACCCGGAAGGTCTGTCTTCAGCTGGTGGCAGCATCTTGGCTAGTGGGTATGCTGGTGTGTGCAATAGTCACAGTCTTCTTAGCCCAGCTGAAGTTCTGTGGCCCCAAGGCAATTGACCACTTCTTCTGTGACCTTACCCCTCTGATTGAGCTTTCCTGCAGTGACACCAGCGTGGTCACACTCATATCTTTCATCGTGTCTTTCCTGAACATTGTCTTCCCCTTCCTGTTCACACTGGTCTCCTATGTGTGCATCATAGCCGCCATCCTGAGGATCCCATCCAGCGTGGGCAGGCAGAAAGCCTTCTCCACCTGCTCCTCTCACCTCACTGTCGTCACTGTTTTCTACTGCACCCTCCTCATAGTATACCTGCTGCCTAGAACAGCCCCGCTGAGGCAGCTCAACAAAATGTTCTCCTTTTTCTACACCATCCTCACGCCCCTGGTTAACCCCCTCATCTACAGCCTGAGGAACAGAGAGGTCAGGGAAGCCCTGAAGAAAGCCCTCAGGAAAGCCAAGGCCTGCACGCAGGGAGCACAATAAAGTTTCACCTGCAGGAACTGATCATTTGTGCTTCGGTTTTGTGTAAGTAGGGAGGACTTGGACAGGCATGTGGTGTCCAACGCCCCAGACATTGCTTTAGGAGGGTGAGATATTGAGCATGTTTGTGAGATGGGAAGGATCAGGGCGAAGAGATTTTCCTTTTGGAAGGGTGTGAGAGACAACTGGGTAAAATATTGCTTGTTTCTTTAAAGTCAATTACTTGCTTCTTTCTTTAAAGCCAGTTGGTGGTTCCTCATTTATGTACTGTGGAAATTATCTTGGTTTTCTTTCTGTGAGTGGAATAAAGGGTTTTCTGCTGAAATGTGAGTTCCATCCGTTGTAGAGGTCTGCATGCCAGCCAGTGACCCCGGCCACTGCTGGGTTCAGTGGAGAGGCCCAGTTCAGCACAGCTGTGGACCCCTGTGCAGGTGCTTCCCATAATCTGAGATGCCCTCAGATCTTCCAGAGGTGGGTGTGTGTTTGGCAGGTAGAGCAAGGGACTTAGGAAGGGGTCTGCTGGGGTTCAAAAGTAGCGGGTGACAACAGAGAGAGGATGGACATGTGGGGGCATCAGAAAGGGCCCTTGGTGGCAAAGTATGCCCCTCACTCTCATACCTGCAGGCAGGGACTGCAGAGCCAGCTTGTCAGTTATGCAGCCCAGCCCAAGGCTGATGCTAACACAAAGATACGGAGTACCTTCAGAGCACCCTGCTCTGTCCCTGGTGAGTGCAGGGGAATAAATATCAGGAGGGAAGGCTCCTGGGTCAGCATTTCAAACAAAATCATGGCTCTCCCTCACTCATACACTTCCCTCACCCATCCCGCACTCCAGCTGTCCTCCTCTGGCTTCAGCTGCAGCTCTGCTGTTTGACCTTCACATTGGCATGAAAAGACTGGGGCAACCCCGTGTCGTCCAGCACTTTCAACCCTTGGCTGAGACCACTTCCCTCTTCACCCCTTCTTCCTTGCTGGGAAGCCGCTACTCAGCTGTTCTCCAGAGCTCAAGTGGGCGCAAGGCTTGTTCCCCTCAGATGTTAACTCCCTTTTCTAGGTGGTCTTTAGAGCTTTAGAGGGTCACAAGCTCAGCCTTGGCTGTTCATTTAGAAAGAAGGGCTCTCTGTGGAGGCATCAGCAGTACGGAGATAGTTTCCAGGTAAAATCCAAGAGGAGAGAAGCAAAAAGCCCAAGCTCCACTTCCAAGAAGAGAGACCACAGGTGCTGGGGATCATCTGGCCAAAGACTCCCCATGACAGGGGAATCCCTTCCCACCGCCTTATAGTGGAGATCCCCCTCTAGTTTTCCAGCATTACTGGAGTGGCCAAATACCCAAAGAAAGTATGTTCTTCTCCCTTGCCTTCCCTCCTGGCCAGCCTGTCTGGTGACCATGGCTGGGGCCATGCTGATCGCAGTGCTTGTGAGGGTTGGTCAGAATAACACTTCCCTGCCCTGTGCCCTGTCCCGGAGACTGTCCATCTTGTCCAGCTGGTCCATGGAGCTCACTGAGGTCCAGGCTGATGCAGCCAGACTGCAGAATGGGGAGGCAGGGTAATCTGTTGCCCATTGAGAAGGGCACTGCAATTTAGGTGAGGTTTGACCTTGCCTCTTGAGGGAGGGGCTTCTTCCTGAAGTCCTGAGAGTAGCAATATGGAAAGCCGAATCTGAAGGAGTTGTCCATGATGCCATCTGGGAACACAGAGTCTCCTATTTCTAACGGGCTTCAGGACAAAGGATTCCAGTCCCCTTTCTCCTCTCAAACCATCAGGAGAGTTTTGACCCCCCTTCCCTGGGAACCAGGGTGTCCAGGCTCTCCCCACTCTATCCCACCATCCCCCCTAGGAGGCACAGGGGTCCAGGCTAGCTGTAGTGTTCCCACACCTAAAACACGGGCACCACTGTAGCCCAAAGGCAACCACCAGACAGATCTTCAGTATCCATCCCCCTACACTGTCCTAGGCAGTCCTTTCCATGAGGTCAGGAATCGGCAGTGGAGACACAGGCTTGGCTTCCACAGAGGGACTTCCCAGATCTCTCTTCTCTTGCACTTCTCCACCTTTCCCTTTCCTCACATCACTCTCATCCTCTGTGCATTATTTTCCTTAAGTCTTCAAGTCTTGTATGCCTAACTAGACAGACTTCAGGAGTGTAGCCAAACAGAGAAGGTTTCAGTAACAAATAATAATAAAGCAGGTTTTCTTCTATTTCCAGTTTTCTTTATTTTTCTGCTTACAGAACAAGTGGTATCAGCGATCTCCAATTCATATTAATGCAGAGCATCTCCTGATGAAGTTTGAGTATGTAGGAAAAGTAAGATCCTTTCTGTCGGACACACTATGGGCAACGTACATCCGTCCATCCATGCCTCCCCACCCCCACACACTGCCATTTCTGTCATTGGCTACCTGGGACTTACATCATGCTTTCTCAAATCTAAGCTTTTTCCACTAAAGTCTTAGCTGAATGATTCAGATCATTTACACTGATTCCAAACCTGCCTTGTTTGGAGAAACAGCTGTGCACAGTCACAGAAGGATATTTCTTAATTGTCAAGTAAAAAAAAAAAAGAAATAGAATAATTCAGTAAAAAGTAAAACATATTCCTCAGCTGTATATGAAGTTCAAGTTGACTCCACCAAAGTATACCCTCCACTGTGGGTAGCCTTGGTGGAACACCTTCACCTCTTCTACAGGAGCTTTGGACTTGGCATCACCCCTACATCATAGAAACACAGAATCATAGAATGGTTTGGGTTGGAAGGGACTTTTAAAGGTCATTTAGTCCAACCCCCCTGCAATAAGCAGGGACATTTTCAACGAGATCAGATTGCTCAAAGCCCCGTCCAACCCGACCTTGGTCAACATCCTTGGACAAAGTTTCTAAATTCCTCCTTTGCAGCTTCCCCTGCTTTCATTTCCTGACTGCTGCGTTTTTGCCTTGGAGCTCAGTCAGTTCAGACAAGCAGCCTCCTGAGATGGTTGCTTCTTTTCATCCGTATTTGGAGATATCATTCTTGTGCTTAGAGGAGGCTAACCTGTAAGGCCTATTATATTTCCTGAGTCCCTTTATCCTTCAGAGCTGCTTCCCATGGCATCACTATGAAAGGACAGGTAGAAATGCAGTTGAGGAGTTCACTAAAAAGACCATTAGGCAGACCATCAGGCAGAATACCAAAAGACAAGGCAAGCTTTCAACTTCCTGAAGCTCAGTGCAGCACCTGAGTAGCTGAGAGGTGTCTGAATGGACAGAGGATAATGGGAGGAGGAAAACTGGATGGACAGTCTGCTGAGGTCAGTTCAAACAGGACATGTGGAAATATGTGAAAGAGTGCTGAGAGTCAATACACAGTATAATAGGCAGAGCAGTGTCATGGATGTAGTGGGGAAGATCAGTATTTCTTCTCCTGAGTGTAGTACATGGGCTGGAAATGTCCATGTTGGCATCATGGGAAAACATTGCCTGTGGATGAAAATGTTCAATGCATTTGACCTGATAAATGAAAAATGTGCTCATATTTTCTTTAAATGTTGAGAATGGTTTCTCAGCTTTCCAGGCAGGGCTCAGTGCTCAGGGCACAGCCCTGTCACTGCAGTGCTTGTACAGCCAGGCAGACCTTGTCCTGGGACCAAATGTCTCACTTCCTGCTTGGTAATGACACTAACCAGCCATCTGCATACAAAAGGGGACACCAAATGAGCTCTGCCCTAAGCCTTGCACAAGCACTTGCCATCAAGGAGGACTCATGTGTGTCAGGGAGGTCTTCCCCTTCACCAAAATGTGCTTCCTCAACTGGTAGTTAGGGGTATGTGAATGTTGAATGGAGAGACATGATCATTTCTGGAAGGGGGAATGGAAAGCCCTACTGAGAAACCTGACCACTGCCTGGTGCAGGTCCAGGGAATCAGCCTGCAGAGATGCAGGTGTTGCTCAGGAAGTGGTCCCAAACCAGGTACTGAACTCCCAGAGCATGGGGTAGCTCTCACCCACAGACCTAACCTTTGCTTCTGGCTCTTTCAAGGAAGCTCTCGATCCGGAACACGGACTTTTCATGATTGCTTTCCAGTGGTGCTTAATTTTCCTCAATGACAGCATCACAATGTCTCTGGGCACGTGTCAGTGCTCAGTCACCCCCGCAGTGAAAAAGTGTTTCCTGATGTTCAGAGGCAGCCTCTTGTGTTTCAGTTTGTGCCCATTGCCTCTTCTTGTATAACTGAGCACCACTGAAAAGAGCCTGGTCCTGTCTTCTGTGCACCGTTGCTTCAAACCCGTGTCTTCTCATGGGCCACAGTGGAAGAGACAGCAGCCATAGTCGAGGGGACAAGAACTTCAGTTCTGTTGGTGGGGGTGAGCCCAGCCCCACAAAGCCTCTTGGCTGTCACCACTACAGGCTGTCCTACACTGTCCTACAATCGTGCCTGCTTCCCTACAGATTTTAGCCACGCTCCTCTTTCCCCGCCTCACTCTGACCCCATGATGTCCCAAGCTTTACTGATGTCTCTCTTTCTTCAATGGCTATTGCTTCAAACAGAAAGCTGGTAGTGTTGATAACAGAGGGCTGTTTTAGCTATTACTGAACAGTGCTTGCAGCGCATCAAGGCCTTTTCTGTTATTCACACTACCCCAGCAGTGAGTAGGCTGGGGGTGTACGATAAGTTGAAGTTAAGCAGTGAATGAATTCCGTATTTTGCTTTGTGTTCACACACAGCTTTGCTTTACCTGTTAAACTGTCTTTGTCTCAACTGACGGGTTTTCTCATTTTTCCTTTCCAATTCTCTCCCCCATCCCACTGGAGAGGAGTGAGCTAGCTGCTGAGTGGGGCTGAGCTGCCTACTGTGATTTACCCAAAACACTCCAGCCTCTCTAGATCTCTCTGGATGACAGCTCTGCATGTTGACTGGCTCTTCCACAGTTTAGTGTCACCTGCAAATTTGGTGAGAATGCACTCCATCAGTTCCTCCATGTCATTGGTAAAGATGTGAATCAGGACAGATCCCAGGATGAACACTTGCAGTACTCCACGTGTCACTGGTCTGCAGACAGAGAACCACTTATTCACCATGATCCTCTGAACCCCACCATCCAACCAGCCATCCAGACTGTAATGTCCTTACTTGGATACAAGAATATTCAAGAATATAGTGGCGGGATGGTGTTGAAAGCCTTGCTCAAATCCAGGTAAATGACACCCACTGCTCTCCTCTCATCCAGAAACACGGACCTTTTAATCACAGAAAGATGTGAGGATGGTCAGGCACGATCTACCGTTGGTAAATCAAGTCAGTCTTCCTTTCAGGTTCCCAGAAATGGGATTCAAGAGGACAAGCTCTGTGACACACTCCTCACCAAAGTGAGATTAAATAACCTTTAGTTCCCCAGCTCATCCTTTGGGCCTTGTTGGAAGATGCATGTAACATTTGCTCTTTGCAAGTTATCAGGGACCTCCCCTGATCTCCATGACCATTTCAAGATGATGCAGAGTGTCCTTACTATGACATTGGCTGGGTCTCTCAGCACCCTTGGATGTCTTCTGTCCACTCAATGGACTCTGAAGGGGTGAGTTTGCTTAAGTAGCCCCTGACTTGATCCTCATCCGCTGCTGGTTGTTCTCCTCCTTCTTGAGTCCTGCCTGAGGGCACAAAGACCTGGGAGACCTTGCTGGTGAAGACAGAGGAAAAAAAGACATAGTGTACTTCAGACCTAGCTGCATCTACTCTTTTTAAATTCAGTAGTGGCCCAATTTACTTTTCTTTCATTTTTTAACTGTTAAGGAAGCAGTAGCAGCCCATCTTGCCCTTTGACATCCCTTGCAAGCTTGAACTTTTGGGGAGCTTTGACTCTCCTAACACAATTCTTATTTCTCCAGACAACATTTCTAAACTCGTCCTTTGTAGCCTGTCCCTGCTTCCACCTTCTGACTGCTGCTTTTTGGCACTGGAGCTGAACCATGAGGTTCCTGGTTAGCCCAGCCAGTTTCCTGAGTATCAGGACAGATCCCTCCTGTGCTTGGAGGAAGATGTCCTTAAAGGACTCAGCTTTCCTGAGCTTCTTTACCTTTCAGAGCTGCCTCCCAATAGGATCTCCTACTATCAGAGCCCTGGGTAGGCCAATGTCTCCTCTGAGATCCCAAACCTGTGCTCTGCTACTCTTCTGCCTCACTTCGCATGGGAACTGGGACCCAACAATGTCACAGTCGCCAAAGCCAAGGCCGACACAACTTCCCTGACCAGCCCTGACTCATCCTCTTGGCCCACCTGGCAGCTGTGATGAATTGACCCCAAGACATAGAATAGAATAGAATAGAATAGAATAGAATAGAATAGAATAGAATAGAATAGAATAGAATAGAATAGAATAGAATAGGAGTAGTTCAGTTGGAAGGGACCTACAATGATCATCTAGTACAACTGCCTGACCACTTCAGGGCTGACCAAAAGTTAAAGCAAATTATTAACAGCATTGTCCAAATGCCCCCTAAACACTGACAGGCATGGGGCATTGACCACCTCTCTAGGAAGCCTGTTCCAGTGTTTGACCACCCTCCCTGTAAAGAAATGCTTCCTAATGTCAAGTCTAAACCTCCAGAAACTTATGGGAATGTTTGCACCCAATCACTTTTGCCAGTGAATGCAAAGGTTGCTGATCTGGAGACTTCCTCAGGTTGCCTACAAAAGACTTTCTTCACTTCCTTAGGCTGACTGAGTGGTTCTAACTCCCACTGTCATGTTACCTTCACTGGTGCCACATCTGTTCCTAACCTACAAATGCTTGCACAACCTGTCATCTGTCCCACCATACATTTGAGCTGCCCCATCATACAGAGGGCATGTCCCAGTCTCATTCCCCAACCACTCCCAGTGTCTCCTAAAGAGCCTGTATCCATCACAGTACCCAAAGTTGTGCAACTTGTCCCACCACATCACAACAGTGGTTCCCTCAGAAGCTGTGGGATGGAATAAGGGGCTCCAGATCCTCCTGCCTGTGTCCCAAGCTGAGGGCATTGATGCACATTTGGGTTGCAGCCACCCAGCAAAGATTTCTCATGGAGAAAACTGGAACAAAGCACCCAGGACCCCACATATGCAAAGGCTTTGCTTCAGAGTGAAGACACGCTGGAAAGGACGGCAGGTGGCAATGTAATGATGAAATGAGATGCTCATGAAGACAACAAGCCCTGCAGTCCCCAAGGCCAGAGAAAAACAGGCCAGGGCTGTGCCAGCCTTGCAAGAGAGGAGTCTTCTGCCTGAGGTGACTCTGCAGCACCTTGTGCCAATCTCCAGGAACACAAGGTACAACTGAGAAAGTCCCTTGGTGAGGTAAGCCTGCAATATAGCCAAAGTGCGGACATCAGTAGTGTGTTTTTTCTTCATATAATCAGGTAGGTGGTAGAGGACAAGAACTGTCAGGCGTTGAGAATATAGGGACATGAGTGGAGACCCTGCTGCGATATGCCTCCCAATTATGCAGCACCCCTGGATGTAGACAGGATGGACCTTGCCACCTTGCCATGATGCTGGCATTTAGGTGCTGGCAAAAACGCACCAGATCCCTTTGGGAGGCCCTGGTGTGTCTGCCCAGCCCCCACTCCAGTGGCACATGGCTTTCCTGGAGGTCCTGTGCCATATTTGCCAGCCACATGCAGTTGCACTGTGCATCCCAGGAACCTGGCATGGCACTTAGAAGCCTTTTTTATGCGACTTATGCTTGAATTTTCCAGTGAGCTGTGCTGTAGTGAGTGCAGCAGATGGAGCCTAGAGAGAGATCTGACACTCCTTGCACGCTCCTCCTTTTGGTCAGCTGAAAGCCAACAGCTGCCATGGAAATGTGAATGTAACGGATGCTCAGATGCTCTAAACATTGGGTGTAATCTGAGGTGACCAAGGGAGCCCGTCCCCACAGCCCCACAGCTAATGCTCAGACATGTGTGGGTGTCCCGTGTAGGCTCCATCAGAGCTTGCAGACACATATACAAGTCTTGGATCACCCCGGGCACCTCAAATGCCACCAGGTGTTTATGTGTAAGCAGCTAACTGCCATCCTCCATCCCCATGGATCACAGTGGGAGCTCAAGGAAGAGGCTGGCCTGCAGGCACTTATTTTAAGCACACTGAACTGAAGCAAGGGGAATCCCAGCTCCTGTAGGTCTGTGGTGTGCACGGGGGAGAGATGAACCCCACTCCAGTCTCCACAGCAGAGGAGATACCTGATGGACTCAGCTGGATCCCTGTCCTATGCGGGGAAAAATGATCCCTGCCTGACACTGCCGTGGTGTCCTGCCTGGCAATGGGACAGGTATAGGGGTTAAAGGAGGGGAATACTTACACCTCTCACAGACCACCATGCCATGTTAGGACAAATCCCACTTCTAATATCCACCTCTTCCATGTTCAGAAAGGGACAGTCAGTGATTACTTCAGTCTGCATCAACCTACACTCTCCGGGGGAGACCCTGTTGCCTTTCAGGAGACGTCAGCCCTTGGAGCCCCAGGGACATCTGGAGGGAGCCCAGAGAAGGTAGAGAAAAAGTGTCACATTGGGCTGGTCCTCTGCTGCTGAGCTGGGCCATGCTCCTGGGATGGAGAGAGCTCATGGCAAGCAGGCAGCACTGCAGAGAGACAGCTCTGCCAAGGAGCAGCTCCTCTGCAAAGCTCAGCAGGGCTGAGGCCACTGCCTGTAGGCACTAAGGGGAGATGAGCAAGGCAGAGAGAGGCTAAAGGCAGTCATGAATGGGAGGATGCTGAGATCTCACTGTGGGAGAAAACTTCACAGCCCTTGACATGGTAAATGTCTGGCTCCAGGACATTGAATATGCAGTTGCTGGAGGGATCTCCAAAAGCTGGCACAACCCGCAGTCTACGGGATCTGTAAGTACAACTCTCACAGTTCCTCTAGTGTAAAGGAGAAGGACATGTTGTGGAGCAGGAATTCCCTGCTGCACCATCAGAGGGACAGGGCATGATGTCTTTGGGTGCAGTACAATGCAGAGAGGTTTCCTGGAGCTGTCTCCTAAAGCTGGCATAGCCCATGTCTAATATGATCTGTCAGGAAGGATCTCAAGGCTCCTTCAGTGTTGAGGAGGATGTGCTCCAGAGCAGGGGTCCCCTGCTGCATCATCAAAGGGACAGGGCATGATGGCTGCCTTCTCCCGGGGATGGCTGCAGGGGTGTGAAGCCGGGTGTGCAGCCAGGGATCTCCAGCGGTGACCTTCAGAGCAGGGTCCCTGTGTCCCAGGGGACTGTGTGCTGGAGCAGGGACTCTGCTGCCTGCCAGGGTCAGCACTCAGCCTATCTGGGGAGCTCCCCACGGCGCTCTAGGGAGAAGCTGTGGGTGGAATGAATGACCCCAGAAAGGGAAGGGCACAGTCCTACAATTGAGAAAGTACCACGTGGGTCAGGGCTGCTCACAGCCCCCAGGATATTTGCAGGGGGTTGTTCTGAAGAAGTACATAGAGGCAGCATTTACCTGAAAGGGAAGGAGTCTGTGCTTTGAGTTTTCCACTCTTGGCTCCTGGATGGGCAGTGGGAGATGGGAATTTATTTCTCCGTTCTGGAGAAGGCACTGAGATCCCAGTTCTCGTCAGCACTTGTCGGAGCTGCTCCTTAGCCCCTGCATGAACTGTCTCTGGGCAGTGCCCTGCTGCAGGAGGTGTCCGCAAGGCAGAGCTGAGCACGCAGTGGGTGGGATGGGGTCTGTGAGCACTGGAAGGGAGGAGACATGGGGACAGGGAAACAGCTCCTAGCAGACACAGCTCCAGGCAGCAGAGACATAGGCAGGGAGTGAGAGGGAGATGCTACCTGAAATGCCTTGGGAGGGGGTATTCTGGCACCTCCCTGTCACCCTCTGCAGTGCAGACACCTTCCATGGAACAACCACTTAGTCTCCTCTCCCACACAACAGAGCCCCCACCCCTTAATATCATGGCGACTTAGTACTGAGCTGCCTTCCCAGCAGCCCAACCACCAAAGAGGAGAAATGCTCAAGTGTCTGACTTTGTCTCCCTGTCCTGCCTCTCTTGGCAGGAGTACTTCAGTGTGTTCCCCTCTTGCCCCTGCTGCCCTTGTTTTTCCCCTTCTTTTCACCTGTGGTGGGGGGATGAGGATTCAGGTGCAGCTCAGACATTGATGCTGCATGTCCTGTCATGCAGGTGTATCCATGGAGGAATAGCATCCAAAACCCCTCCTAATATTTCAGGCTCTGGGCACTGGAGTGTGTGGGGCTGGGAGTAAGCCAACCCTCCCATCAGGACACCCCATCTTTAGGATATTTGACTGTTTCCCTGGGGGGTCCTGCTGGACTGCAGGCTGCCCTCCAGAAGGGCACAACTCTCCCATGGACTCCCTGTGTTATCTAGGAGCCCCATGGAGAAGACATGTCAGCACTAAGGCTATGTAAATACTGCTGGAGGGCTGAATGTAGGCAGCTGCAATGAGCCCTCTGTGTCCCTGGCTGGGAGGAGAGAGCTGAGATCTTCCTCAGGTACAATGAGATGGAATGAGGGACTGGGAGAGCTACACTTGGAAATTTGACTCCTTTGCTCTCAGCAGTGTCCAGTTTCTTCTCAGGGGAACACCTGACTGCGATGCCCCTCCAGCTCAAAGAGCTGCCAGCACAGGGCAGCTGAGACCAGGGCTGATGGACAGACTGGCTGTCCTCACTCTGTACTAAGGGACAGTCCCTTTTCCTCTCAGGACCTGCAAGGTTTCACCTGGAGCACAGCAGAAATGCCAAGGATTTCTGCCTTAAAAACACTCTTCAGCTGTGGTGGGGAAACTAGAACAGAACAATCAATCAAAAAATCCCCACAGCAGTGCTCTGCAGTCAGGTGAATTGGGAGTGACAATGCTGAAAAGCCCTTTGATGCCATGACTGGATTTAATCTGAGACCACCCTGTGTTCCTACTCACCTATTGCTGAGGGCAGGACTGAATCCTGCAGAGACCCCAGCTTCCTGGGGAACCGTCAGCCAGCATCAACCGGAGTGCACAAAAAGGACCTACCAAATGTCTTCCTGAAAGGGAAGAGGCAGTTTGGTGGATGTCTATGAGCAATTGAACAGATTTCTTTGAATAAGTCTGCCCTAACTTCTCACTATCTTTTCTTCCATGGAGAGGTCCCCATGCCCAGAGGAAGAAAATGTCCAGCACCAGCTCCATCACCCAGTTCCTCCTCCTGGCATTCGCAGAGACATGGGAACTGCAGCTCTTGCACTTCTGGCTCTTCCTGGGCATCTGCCTGGCTGCCCTCCTGGGCAATGGCCTCATCATCACTGCCGTAGCCTGTGACCAATGCCTCCACACCCCAATGTCCTTCTTGTTCCTCAACCTCTCCATCCTCGACCTGAGGTCTGTCTCCACCACTGTCCCCAAATCCATGGCCAATTCCCTGTGGGACATCAGGGCCATTTCCTACCCAGGATGTGTTGCCCAAGTTTTTTTCTTTTTCTTTTTGATGTCAGCAGTTTTCTTTTCTCACTATCATGGCCTATGACTGCTACATTGCCATCTGCAAACCTCTGCACTATGGGACCCTCCTGGGCAACAGAGCTTGTGTCAACATGATAGCAGCTGCCTGGGGCAGTGGGTTTATCAATTCTCTCCTGCACACTGTAAATACATTTTCCATACCTCTCTGCCAAGGCAATGCTGTGGACCAGTTCTTCTGTGAAATCCCTCAGATCCTCAAGCTTGCCTGCTCACACTGTTACCTGACGAAAGTTAGGCTTCTCCTGGTTAGTTTGTTAGTAGCATTTGGGTGTTTTGTTTTCATAGAATCATAGAATCATAGAATCATAGAATCATTAAGGTTGGAAAAGACCTCTAAGATCATCAAGTCCAACCATCAACTAACACCACCATGACTCCTAAACTAGGCCCTGGAGTGCCACGTCTACACCTTTTTTGAACGCCTCCAGGGTAGATGACTCCACCACCTCTCTGGGCAGCCTGTTCCAATGCCTAACCACTCTTTCAGTAAAGAAATTCTTCCTGATGTCCAAATGTTTTCATTGTGCTGTCCTATGTGCAGATCTTCAAGGCCGTGCTGAGGATGCCCTCTGAGCAGGGGTGGCACAAAGCCTTTTCCACGTGCTTCCCTCACCTGGCCATGGTCTCCCTCTTCATCGGCACTGGCATGTTTGCCTACCTGAAGCCCCCTTCCATGTTCTACCGATCCCTGGATCTGATGATGGCTGTTGTGTACTCAGTGGTGCCTCCAGCAGTAAACCCCCTCATCTACAGCATGAGGAACCAGGAGCTCAAGAAGGCCACTAAGAAGTTATTTCTATGGATGACTTCTAATAATAATAAACTTCCCATCACTAATCACAAATGACTGTGACAGTATCCCATTGCAGACCTGTACTTTGTTTGCTTATCATTATCATTACTTGTCATTGTTATTGGTATTGTTATCGTTATCATTATACTTATTGTTATCACTATCTAGGATGCAGCATGGAAATGGATTTCTTGGTCATTTTTCAGCAGTGAAAAACTTGTCTTTCTCCACAGTTGACTCCCACAGTGTCCCAGGCCAAGCCTGACCTTTTTTTATTCACTGTATTTGTATCATTATCATTATTCTTTGTTGTTATTATGTTCCTCCACAATTTTTTTTTTATTGTCTCACTTATACTAAGGAATGAACCTGCTTTGTTTCACCTTGAGCCTGTTTAAAAGTGTGCCTAACAGTGGGGTAGAGCTCACTTTGTCTTAGCATCTTTGTAATAAAATGGGATCTCCCCAGTGCAGTGCCTGAAGGCTGGGCTCTTCTTTCAAAAGTGGTGTCAAAAGCAGGCCCAAGAAACCAGACTCGAAGAGGCCTGTGGATGGATCCTCCATGGATTCAGGAGTAAAAAGTTTATAGCCACCCTGTGACCTGTTAGAAACCAAGGGTTGGGTTTAGGACTCACTCATCAGTGTCTAATCACAGTGGTGATGGTGAATGCTCACTGAGGTACATACCCAAGGCTTTTCCACATCACAGATTTCTGTTATGTTCTGTTTCTGTTTTCACTCACACAGTTCTTCAGGAAAGGAATCTGGAGCTTCCTGGTGAGCCCAGTGGATCTCCAGAACAGCTTGTGCCTGGGGTGGGCAGTGACTGGCACCTCCCAAAGTGGCAGATTGCCCAAGCGGGAGTCACATAAAGGTAAAGTGTGAAATTAAGGTATCCAGAAACAAGGATTCTGCAATTGCATAAGATGCAATGGGGACCCAGCAGGCACAGGGAAGGTAGGCTACACAAAAGTTCACATCACCCTCAATAAAGTACCACTGGCTGGATCTAGAGGCACACCTGGACATCTCTAATGCCCTTGGAAATGCTACATAGACCCCCAAAACTTGCCATATCCACAGACCCCCTGGGAGGGGCGTTAGCAGCCATGATCCCCACACAGCTGGGTCTTCTTTTCACCCTGACCATCACAGCCAGCGCAGGGTCACGCTGCGGCCCCGGGCACCACAGCACATTACCTCTGCAGAGCAGTACCACCAGCTTGGGACCAGCAGGCAGCATGGGGAGAGGTCCAGGAACTTCTGACCAGATCAGTGGAGGGGTGGGGAGAGAAGCATGGGGTTGCTCTTTCCCCTGATGCAGGACTGTCCACTTGTCCTTATAAACATCAAGAGGTTTCTGCTGGCCAAATCCCAGACTTTCTGAAGGTGCCCCTGGATGGAACCTCCATTTGGTCAGCTGTTAATGTTTGTGTACGGATGGCTTACCTTGATGGTGGTGTCTCTCACAAAATAACAGCATGAGTAGTGGCAGAGCACTACAGACAATAAAAGAAGATACTAGTTTAATTTCCAGTAGGAAATTACCAGGTAGGAATTACCATGACAACCACCTCTGAAATACCAAAGGAGGGTACAAAGCAAGCAAAACCAGGGCCAGTGGAGAAAGGGTAAATTAGGATTGGTTATGCTGGAGCGTGCTAGTGGAAAATATGCACCTATATAGACACACAGACAATGTGGCTCCCTCCAGGAGCTGGTCTTAGACCTTCTGTCTACCCTGGACCTGGCCCACATTCTTCTACCCTCACATGCTGACCCCTCAGCTCTCGTCTGACTCAGACACAAAAAAAAAAAAAAGGCATACAGAGGAGGGGAAGCAAGGACAGGTAACCTGGGAGAAATACAGAAACATCGATGTCTGAGTATCCAGGGATGAAGTTAAGAAAGCTAAAGCCCAAATGGAATTCAATAATTGAATCTAGCCGGGGATGTCAAAGACAGCAAGAAGGGCTTCTGTAAATACATGGGAGACAAAAGGAAGACTAGGGAATGTGTGGGTCCATTGCTTCCATTGGAAGAGGGCCAGGTCAGGGAATACTTAGGCAAACTAGGCATACATAAGTCCATGGGCCCTGATGGGATGCAGCCACGGGCTGAGGGACCTATCAGCTAGGGAGGTTTGATGCCTTCCAGTGGGCAAAGATCCAGGAGGTTGTGGAAGGAGTGCCAAAGCTCATCTGGCCCTCTGACTGCTACCATTGTCTGTAACTCCAGGTGGGCGCAAATGATACTGTCATAGGAGCCTGTATCAAAATGAAAGTATCAAAAGTGAGTACAGAGCTCTGGGGGCAGTAGTCAAAGGCATGGAGGCCCAGGTGGTGTTCTCCTCAATCCTGCTGGTGAGGGGAAATGGTGTGAGGAGAAGGGCACTACTATGACAAGTCAATAATCGGCTGCAGAACTGGTGACAGGGGGTTGGGTTCTATGACCATGGGACCCTGTTTGCAGGTTAGAGTCTCCTTGGGAGAAGTGGGATCCACCTCACTAAGCAGGGCAATGCTCTTTTTGCCAACAGGATGGCTGGCCCCATAGAGGGCTTTAAACTGAGAATGACAAGGGAGGGAGAGAGCAGCCAGCAGTCCTGTGAGGGAATGACAGCCAGGATTGCTGAGTAAAGGGTATGGGGCGATGTGATGGGAAGGGATCACAAAATCAACAAAATGGGGCTTAAGCAGAGTCACCTCCAGCACCTGCATATAAGCAAGGAAGCGGTTATATTCCCTGTCCAGGAATTCAACATAATGGGGTGCCTCTCTAAAGTACCTGTACACTGATGCACGCAGTACAGGGAATAAACATGAGGAGCTAGAGATCTGTGTGCAGTTGCAGGGCTGCAATCTTCTTGGGATCACAGAGACATGGTGGGATGACTCCCATGACTGGAGTGTTGCAATGGAGGGATACAGGCTCTTGAGGAAGGAGAGGATGGGAAGATGAGGAGGGGGAGTTGCCCTTCATGTGAGAGAGCACCTGGAGTGCACGGAACTCTGCCTAGGAATGGGTGAGGAGCCAACTGAGAGTTTATGGGTGAGGATTAAAGAGAGGGAAGGTAAAGGTGACACTTTAGTTTCTGTGTGCTGTAGGCCATCTGACCAGTAAGAACAAGTGGACCAGGCCTCAACAGACAGGACTTAGGAGAGTCCTACGTCCTAAGTGTTGTCAACCGACAACACTTAGGAGCAGCCTAAAGTTCGAAGGCCCTGGTCCTCATGGGGCACTTCAACCATCCCAAAATCTGCTGGAGGGACAACACAGCAGGATATAGGCAACTGAGGTGCTTCCTGGAGTTCATTGATGATAACTTCTTCCTCCAAGTGGTAGAAGAGCCAACGAGGAGAGGTGCTCTGCTGGACCTCATACTGACCAACAGGGAGGGGCTTGTTGGGTTTGTGAAGGTCAAAGACAGCCTTGGCTGCACCAACCACGAGATGGTGGAGTTCAGAATCCTGAAGGGAGGGAGGAGCGTAAAAAGTACGCTCAAGACCCTGGAATTCAAGGGAGAAGACTTTGGACTCTTCAAAGATCTGCTTGAAATAGTCCTGTGAGATAAAGCCCTGGAAGGAAGCGGGTCCCAAAAAAGCTGGCTAATATTCAAGGATCACCTCCTCCAAGCTCAAGAGCGGTGCATCCCGTCGAATATCATGTCACGCAGAAATGCCAGGAGGCCTGCATGGATGAGCACAAAGTGCCTGACCAAACTCAAACACAAAAATGAAGCATACAGAGGGTAGAAGCAAGCACAGGAAACCTGAGACGATTACAGAGACGTTGTCTGAGAATCCAGGGATGAAGTTAAGAAAGCTAAAGCCCAAATGGAATTCAATAATTGAATCTAGCTGGGGATGTCAAAGACAGCAAGAAGGGCTTCTGTAAATACATGGGAGACAAAAGGAAGACTAGGGAATGTGTGGGTCTATTGCTTAATGTGACAGGAGACCTGATTACACAGGACATAGAAAAGGCTGAGGTACTGAATGCCACCTTTGCCTCAGTCTTTGCTAGCAAGAACAGCCTTCAGAAATCCCAGGTCCCAAAGACCGTGGGAAAGGTTGGAGCAAGGAAGATGCACCTTTGGTGGAAGAGGATCAGATCAGGGAATACTTAGGCAAACTAGACATATAAAAGTCCCTGGACCCTGATGGGATGCCCCCTGGAGTGCACATGTCACTGCGAGGCCACTCTTGATAATCTTTGATCAATCAAAGAGACTGGGAGAAGGGTTCTGAAGATGAGAGGATAGCAAATGTCACCCACATCTTCAAGAAGGGCAAGAAAGTGAATCCAGGGATCTACAGGCCAGTAAGCTTCCCCTCAGTCCCTGGGAAGATTATGGAGCAGCTAATCCTGGAAACCATTTCCAGACACATGACGGATGAGAAAGTCATCAGGCATAGCCAGCTTGGATTCACCAAGGGGAAATCATACTTGACCAACCTGATTGGCTTCTTCAATGAAATGACTGGCATGGTAGGTGACAACAGAACAGTGTATATTGTCTCCCTGGACTTCAGTAAGGTCTTTGTCACTGTCTCCCATAAGAGGCAAGGAGAGAGCAGCTGATGCATGGACTGGAGAAGTAGACTGTGAGGTGGATTGAAAACTGTCTGAATGACCAGGCCCAGAGGGTGGTGATCAGTGGCACGAAGTCTAGTTAGAGACCAGTAACTAGCAACTGCACTCCAGGGGTCAATACTGGGTCCAGTCCTGCCTAGAATCTTGGTTAATGATCTGGATGATGGGGCAGAGTATACCCTTAGCTAGGTGACACCAAACTGGGAGGAGTTGCTGATAGGCCAGAGAGTTGTGCTGCCATCCAGAGGGACCTTGACAGGCTGGAGAAAGGGGCCGAGAGGCTTGGCAGAAAAGGCCCTGGGGTCCTGGTGGATGCTAGGTTGATCATGAGACAGCAATGTGTCCTTGCTGCAAACAAGACAAATGGTATCCTGGGCTGCATTAGGCAAAGCATTGCCATCAGATCAAGGGAGGGGATCCTTCTCCTCTGCTCAGCACTGGTGAGGCCAGACCTGGAGTACTGTGTTCAGTTCTGGGCTCCCCAGTACAAGTGAGGCATTGACATACTGGAGAGAGTCCAGCAAAGAGGTACCAAGGTGATGAAGGCGCTGGAGCACCTCACATATGAGGAAAAGCTGAAAGAGCTGGGACTGTTCAGCCTGGAGAAGAGAAGGCTCAGGAAGGATCTTATGAATGTATATAAATACCTGAAGGGAGGGTGCAGAGAGGATGCAGCCAGGCTCTTCTCAGTGGTGCCCAGTGACAGAACAAGAAGCAATGGGCACAAACTTAAACAGAGGAGGTTCCATCTGAACATCAGGAAGCACTTTTTGACTGTGAGGGTGACTAAGCACCAGCAGAGATTGCCCAGGGAGGTTGTGGAGTCTTCATCCTTGGACATATTCAAAAACCACCTGGGCATGATCCTGGTTATCTGGCTTTAGGTGGCTCTACTCAAGCAGACCAGATGACCTCCAGAGGTCCCTTCCAACCTCAACCATTCTTTGATACTGTGATCTGTAATTCTGTGATTCTCAGACTGGGTTGAGCTGGAGGACTGGGATTCAGTTGTGATCACAGGGAGGACAAGCCCTTTCTTGGGTTCTCTGTGGGGCTGGTGGTCTTTGTAAGACCCGTAAAAGGAGGGAGCATGTGGAGGAGATCCTGGGACCCAGAACACCAACCCCATGCCTATGGGGCCCTTCAAGCATGGTGTCTCACTCCAAAGATCAAGCCCAGGTTGTCGATGCATGAACAGAAAGGAGGATCTGCCCCAGAATCGCCAACATCCTGACGCCAACAGGCGAATGCACACATGTACACACATGAACACACACAAGCAAACACACAAGCTTGTAGACATACATACAGATGGGAAGACACACACAGAATGGACACAGCCAACCATACACAGACCAACTCCAACAGGGAACAGCGCCTTTACATCTAACACAAAACCAGCAGCACACGCACACCCATGAGCAACACAAACACCTCCGCTCCGTTCCCTCTCTCAGGCTGATCTGGTTTGAAGGTCATGACTGGTCCATGCACCCCCTGCAGCACTTTCCCACGGGCACAAACACACCCATGGTCCCTCCAGTGTGTGCCTGGGCTTTGGGTTTGCCCAGGGGCCCTGACCAGACTCAGGGCCATTACCGACTTGGCAGCTCCAGCCCTAGGTCTCGCCAGATCCTGGTGTCCTCCTTCTCCAGACAGCCCACTTGGAGCTGGCCAGCAAAGCACGTACATACAATCACCTCAAACACACACACAATAGTGAGTACACTCATGCAGCAAATAGCCAAGAGCAGAGTTTAATAAGAAAGCAAGACCGTGGTGGTCAGGCACAGGGATTGGCTCTGACCAGCATTGATCAGTCCCTAGTCATGTGCACCCGGCCCCTTGCATCCCTCTCCTCTCTCCATCCAGGGGCTTCTTGTTCCCAGACCACCTTGTTCGCCCCCTCTCTCTGCCCCAGCCTCCTCCGCATTCAATATCCATCACCAACTGAACCCTCATTTTGTAGTTCAGATATCATTGCCTTGGTCATATGGGCCTTCAATGGCATCACTGATGGGTTCCCTTGGCACTGCTGGCCTTTCACGTCTTGCCTGCTTAGAAGCTCCTCAACGCTCCTCTCCAGTTATCTGTGCTGTTTGGCTGCTTCTCACATCTCTACCCTTCAATGACATGTGAGATCCAGCCAGGGCACATGGTGTTGCCTGTACTTCTAGTCCTCACACTGTTCTCTGTCACATCCTGCAATTTCTCATGCCATGTCCCATACGTTCCCATGTTGTGTACAGGTGGCTTCACCCCAGGGCAGGTCCTCACCAGGGACCCAGTCATCTGCCTGCAGCTTTTGCATCTGGAGTTCCTAATGACCTCATAATGCCTGACTGCTCCTGGCCAATCACATTGCTGTAATGAGATGACCTCACAAGCAACAGCCCTTCTGTGTTGGCTTTAGCCACCTCTACCACTCTCTGGGTAGGTTTTCTGATACTCCAGGTGACGTCACTAGGCCTGCCTCAGCACCTGACCAATTGGGTTTTGGCAAAAAAAGTGACCTCAAATCCACTTCTTGGCTATGCTCCCTCTCCTTGCATCTCCCTTTTCCTGCAACAGAAGTAACCTTCCAGCCAAATTCCCAGCCACTTCCCCTTTGCTGGCCTCCCCTCTCCCCTCACCAGTGCTGTCATTTCTGCTGCACAGCAGAAATGGGCTCCCCCACAAGGACTGCAGAGCCGTGATGGGACAGCTCAGATAGTGGGAAGGCAGCTGTGGATGGCAATGGCACCTCAGGAAGGCAGACAGCCTTGCCTTGGAGGAAGCCTCATGGTCACAGGTCCTCAAAAACAAAGGAAGTTGACACGCCCCACAATTTGCTGGGAGGTCAGCAAAGAGGGACACAAGCAAGCCAGGAGATTCCTGTAGGATGTTGAAGACAGCATTTTGAAACAGATGGTCAATGAGCTGACTAGGGCTGGTATCTTACTCAGAGACAAGGTGGATCTGGCTGGGGAAGTGAAGGCTGAGGGCAGCCATGGCTGAAATGACTGTAAGATTGTGATGAAGCAGGACAACTAGTAGAATCACAGTGCAGGACTGCAAGATAACAGATTTCAGTTAGTTGAGGATCTCCTTGGACTTTGACTGGAGGTCAAATGAGCTGTGAGGCCCTTTTAGCTCTTCAGGGACAACATTCTCAAAGCCTGGGAACACACTAGTCTGATGTGCAGGGAGTCGAGCAGGGCCTGGCAGGAGGTCATTGTGTATGAACAGGGACCCCCTGATTTGGGATTTCAACCAGAAGGAAGTAGAGGAGGAACAGGCTACCTAGGAGAGCAATAGAGACCTAGCCTATGGGTGCAGGGATGGAGCCTGGAAAGCCAAAGCTCAGCTGGGGCTGGGGCTGGAAATGGTGACAGGTGGAGAGAGTGCCCAGAAGGGCTTCCTTAAATATGTTGCCAGCACAAGGAAGGCAGCTAAAGAAAACGTGGTCCCAGTGCCCAGTGAGGCATGGGACGTACAGACAAAGACAGTATAAATATAGTAATTTCTCAGACAGAGTTTCTCCACTCAGTGTCGGTAGGAAATGTATTTTGTTGAGTAATCATATACATGTTTTCTATACATTTACATAAATCTATATATAAATTTTTATATATACTCAGATAGGAAGACAGATAACACAGATTTGATAAGAATGGTGTGAATTTCGCTATTCAGAAATAGAGCATTTCATTGAAACTTTTTACCCTGCATTCCTCTATCAGGCAAGAGAGATCGACACCTAAGAGCATGACTCGCTCTGTACCAAGAGCGAGGGGTGCCATGGACAGTCCTGGGCAGGAGGTTTTTTGGGGCACTGGGCTCCGTGCAAGACAGAAAATTATCTTTTTTAATGCTGTAGGCCTCAGTATGATGTAAATGTTGAGTCCATATAAAAAAATAAAAGAAGCAACAAAGAAGTGGAGAGAAAGACATACAGTGAAGGAAATGGACTATTCTAACTTTAAGGTTCAAACATTGAACCATTGCTTATGGCGAGACAGTGGAGCTCTGCCTGAAAACCTGATAAATTTTTCATCATTTGAAAAACTATGAACACTTCTTCTTCATCTTAAATGGTTGAATACTTTCAATTAAATGTCTGTGTTTTCCCCTGACATCAAAATTAGAATTTTTCAGGATGTGTATAAATAGTAAAAGGAGAAATACTGACCTTCCACTGTATTTGCAATGCAATTTCTCCCCCTGTCCTGTTGAGGAGGGGGAGTGATAGAGTGGCTTGGTGGGCACCTAGCAGCTAGCCAAGGTCAACCCACCTCACCACAAGCTGTCCTACTGTCTTGCATCTGTGGCTATTTCTCTACAGGCTGTAGACACCAACCCATTACCCACCTCGCTTTCACCCCCGCATCTCCCTGCCTTTACTAATATCTCTCCATTGTCACTGCCTTGAAACAGAAAGCCATGGGTTGATCCAGGCTCCCTCTGGGTGGCCTGTTGTACCACTGCACTGCCCTTGGACTGTAATTTATTTCTCCCGATGTCCAGTCTCAACATCCCAAATGCACTTTGTGGCACTCTTCCTTTCTAATGTGGTTTTCCAATAAGAACAAAAGCTCCGTCCTCTCTGAAACCACCCTTCAAAGAGTCATAGTAACACTCACCAGAGTGAAGAAGCCCAGGTCCCTCAGCTTCCCCATAGAGGGCATGTGCACTAGGCCCTGAACTCCATCTTAGCAGACCTCCTCTGGACACTCTCCAGTTCCTGCTCACTTGACTAGATCATGAAGCCTCACAAAGGGACACTCTAATCCAGATGTAGCCACACCAGTGCTGAGCTGAGGGGGATAATAACTCTCCTTGTCTGGGGGGCTACATTCCTCCTAATGCAGCCCCATATGCAGCTGGCCTTGTTCATGCACCACTGGCTCCTATGGCATTCCTCGTGGTGCCCAGCACCTTCTCCTCACGTTCAGTCATCAGCATGTTAGGTCCCAGCTGGCCCTGATGTATGGGGTTATTCTCCCGCCCCAATGCAGAACTGGCTACTACCATGGTGAAGGGAAAACCCGTGGTAGAATGTAATGCGCAATCACTAATGTTGGATTAGTGGACTCAGGAGGTCCAACCTCTTGCTCATGGCAAAGGCAGCCGCTGGGTCACACCAGGTTGCTCAGGGATTTATTCATTTTGGGTTTGAAAATTTCCAAGGATTTACACAGCACAACCACTCCGGGCAACCCACTCCAGTGCTTGACTGTCTTCATGCATGGCCACTGGCCCTCATCCTCCCATCACGCACAATAGGGAAGAGCCTAACTTCATCTTGTTGGTGAGCACCTGGTCAGTGTGCAAAAGCTGTTACTGGATTTCCCTAAAGCCTTCCCTTGCAGCTGAACAAACCCAGCTCCCTCCGTTTCCCATAGTCAGCTTTACAAATATGTGCCTGAGATCCTTAAGGCTCTTTCAATCCTACTCAGGTTTATTGGATTTGCAAAAGACCTCAATAACATTAGATTATCATCACCCTCATGCTGTGATTTTCTGCATGCGTCACTCCCATTTTTCATCATGTTGTAATACAAAGGTCTTGCAGATTGTGAGGAAGCCACTTTCTGAAGCTTAAGTTTAAAATGTTTCAGGCTCAAGAGGCAACATCAAGCCACGAGGAGAGGTTGACACTAGGGATGCCATGCTTGGTGCTAACCCACATGAAGAGGAGGAATTTGTGACTGCAACAACTGCAGCAGCTATCATCAGAAATGACAGAATCACTGAACCATTAAGGCTGGAAGGGACCTTGGGCTATCTCTAGAACAACCTCCTGCTCACATCAGGATCATGATGAGAACAGAAGGGACATGGTAATAAACAAAACCGAGCAGTGGGGGAATCACCCCAAACATATGCACACAGATAAGGAAGTGTCTACAGGACATCAGGATGGAAATGCTCTCATGCCATTTCTGGGAAATCAACATGACTGGACACCTCTTTTGAGTGTCTGCACAGTAATTCTTGTAGTCCAGAGAACAAACAATAGGAATTGGAAGTCCATGCGCAGTTAGAGTAGTGACCTCATTTGGATAACAGAGATATGGTACACTGTTCACACCACTGGAGTGCTGTGATGGATGGATACTGCCTCTTCAGGACAAGCCAAGAAGGCAAAGAGGATGAGTTGCCCTGCACATGAGAGAGCAGTGAGAATGCATGGAGTTCTGCCTGGGAAGAGTTGAGTCAGCTGAGAACCAATGGATTACTGGGCACAGCTACATGGGTGACATTGTAGTGAGTTTCTGCTATAGGCAATCCGGACGGTTCGAGAAGAAGCAGAGGAGGCCTTCTTCAGATGTTCATGGGTACTTGAAACCCCCTGATATCTGCCAGAGGTGAAAGACAGCAGGGTAAAAGCTGTCTAGAAGATTTCTCGAGGGCAGCAATGACAAGTTCCCAAGCATTGAGACATGAAGCTAGAAAAGCCAGAGCCCACCTGGAGTTGAGTCTGGGAAGGGACATGAAAGGCAACAAGGAAGGGTTCTAGAAGATCAACAGCAAAAGGAAGGCTAGGGAAAATGTGAGGCCCTGCTGAATGAGGCAGGGGTCCTGGTTACACAGGACAAGGAAAAGGCCAAGAGACTCCATGCCTTCTTCAGCTCATTCTTTGCTGCTAGGAGCAGCCTTCAGGAATCCCAGGCCCTTGAGACAAGGGGGAAAACCTGGAGCAAGGCAGATTTACCCTTGGAGGAGGTGTATCAGATCAGAGAACATTTAAATAAATCGGGCATGAACAAGTCCTTGGGGCCTGACAGAATTCACCCGTGAGTGCTTAGGAACTGAGTTGATTTCACTGAAATGCCACTATTCATTTATTTTGAAAGGTTTTGGAGATCAGGAGAGGTTCCTGAGGTCTGGAAGAAAGAAATGTCAACCCCGTGTTCAAGAAAGGCAAGAAGGAGGATCCAGGGAGCCAGTCAGTCCTTCTGCCGTAGCATCCTCCTAGACAAGCTGTGGGATAATAATGGAAGATTGGTGAGGGTTATAAACACGCTCAAGTAACTTGCAGCTGGTGTGTGGAAAAATACATATATCATACTAATAGTTGTTTATCCTTGTGTGGTTGACAAGTAGAGCATGTGTGTTTAGATAGCATAGGCTTATGATAGACTTAGAAACACCCTATCGGACATGCTTGAAATTCCTGCCCTGCTACAGAGAAAGCACAGTGGTAAACTACACCTGCATGAATCCCTGATAAACAGGCAAAAACAGCAGGGTTGGTGATCCTCCAGCATGGACCGAGCTCAGCAGTGCCTACATTCCTGCTTGTGTGCCTCTGCCCAGGTCGGATATTCCCCAGTTGGCGAGGTAAAGAAAATAACTATATTCTTTACATTTCATCCATGGTTTTGTGGTTGTTCCTGCGCCCTGCCTGTGCTGACTCACACACAAGCTGACAAAGTTTGGACTAGATAAGCAGAAAGGGACGTGGATTTAGAACTGGCTGAGTGGCTGAACCCAGAGGGCTGTGGTCATGGGCACAAAGTCCATCTAGAGGCCAGTCACTAGCAGTGTGCCCCAGGAATGAATGCTCTGTCCAACCGTGTTTAACTTTTTTATTATGTGACCTAGATGATGGGACTGAGTGCACCCTCCGGAAGTTTGAATATTACACAAAACAGGGAGGAGTGGTGGATTCACCAAGTAGTGTCACTGCCATTCAGAGGGACCTGGACAGGCTGGTGAACTGGGCCAAAAGGAGCCTCACGAAGGTTGACAAAGAGAAATGCAAGGGAACCTCTGGGGAAGAATAATCCCAGCCACCAGTACATGTTTGTGTCCGACTGACTGGAAGGCAGCTTTGTGGGGAAGGACCTGGTGGTCCAGGTGGACAACAAGCTGAACATGAGCCAGCAGTGCATGCTTGTGGCAAAGAAAGCCATCAGCTTCCTGTGCTGCCTTAGGAAGACTGTTGCTGGGGGTGGAGAGAGATCAACCTCCCCCTCCACTCAGCACTGGTGAGGCCACTTCTGGAGTGCTGTGTGCAGCGCAGGGTGCCCCAGTATGAGAAAGACATGTACTTGCTGGAGGTATTTGCTGGTTTCCGACTCAACTTTGCACTGCAGATCACCACCTGCTGGATCCTGTCATTCAGCCAGTTTTCAATCTTCCTCATACTCTGTTTATCCAGCCTGTACATCAACAGCTTCTCACAAGAGACAGTGTTGAAAGCCTTCCTGAAGTCCAAGTAGACAGCATCCACTGCTCTCCTCTCATCTACCAGGCCAGTCTCTTCATCATAGCAGGTAATCAGGTTGGTCAAGCATGACTTCCCTTTGGTGAATCTGGGCTGACTATTCCTAATGACTTTCTTCTTTGCATGCCTAGAAATGGTTTCCAGGATTATTTGCCCCATCACCTTCCTAGGGATTGAGGTGAGGCTGACTGGGCTGTAGTTCCCTGGGTTCACCTTCTTTCCCTTCTTGAAGATGTGGGTGACATTTGCTTTCCTCCCATCTTCAGGGACTTCTCCCAGTCTCTTTGATTGATCAAAGATTATCAAGAGTGGCCTCGCAATGACGTCTGACAGCTCTCTCGGCCCTCATGGGTACATCCCATCAGGGCCCATGGACTTATGTACGCCTAGTTTGCCTAAGTATTCCCTGACCTGGCCCTCTTCCAATGGAAGCAATGGACCCACACATTCCCTAGTCTTCCTTTTGTCTCCCATGTATTTACAGAAGCCCTTCTTGCTGTCTTTGACATCCCCGGCTAGATTCAATTATTGAATTCCATTTGGGCTTTAGCTTTCTTAACTTCATCCCTGGATACTCAGACATCGATGTTTCTGTATTTCTCCCAGGTTACCTGTCCTTGCTTCCCCTCCTCTGTATGCCTTTTTTTTTTTTTTTGTGTCTGAGTCAGACGAGAGCTGAGGGGTCAGCATGTGAGGGTAGAAGAATGTGGGCCAGGTCCAGGGTAGACAGAAGGTCTAAGACCAGCTCCTGGAGGGAGCCACATTGTCTGTGTGTCTATATAGGTGCATATTTTCCACTAGCACGCTCCAGCATAACCAATCCTAATTTACCCTTTCTCCACTGGCCCTGGTTTTGCTTGCTTTGTACCCTCCTTTGGTATTTCAGAGGTGGTTGTCATGGTAATTCCTACCTGGTAATTTCCTACTGGAAATTAAACTAGTATCTTCTTTTATTGTCTGTAGTGCTCTGCCACTACTCATGCTGTTATTTTGTGAGAGACACCACCATCAAGGTAAGCCATCCGTACACAAACATTAACAGCTGACCAAATGGAGGTTCCATCCAGGGGCACCTTCAGAAAGTCTGGGATTTGGCCAGCAGAAACCTCTTGATGTTTATAAGGACAAGTGGACAGTCCTGCATCAGGGGAAAGAGCAACCCCATGCATTAGGGCCAGCTGGGACCTGACCAGCTGAGAAGTGACCCTGAGGAGAAGGTGCAGGCCACCACAAGCAATGCCATAGGAACCATTGGTGCATGCTCACCATGAACAAGGCCAGCTGCATAGGGGGCTGCATTAGGAAGAATGTGGCAAACCAGACAACTTCAGTTACCTTCCTCTTCAACTCAGCACTGCTGTGGATCCACACACACAGGTGTGTCCCTCTCTGCAGCTCCCCATTTTGGAGGCATTGTGAGGAGCTGGCGAATGCCCAGGGGAGGTCTGCCAAGATGGGGTTCAGAAGAGCCTCAAGCACATGTTCTGTGTATAGAGGTTGAAGGACCTAGGCATCTTTGTCCCAGTGGTGGAGAGGCTCAGGACAGCCTGAGACTACTTGAAGGGAGGTTTCAGAGGTGGTGGGGCATTTCTTTGTAGTGCAAAACAGCATGAGAAAGAAATAATGGAACAAAACAGCTTGGGAGGTTGAGGATGGACACAAAGAGAAAGAAATGTCACTCCAAGAGTAGTTCTGTGCTGCAACAGGTCACCCTGAGGGAGTCTGGATTAGCCCATGGCTTTGTGTTTCAAGGAACAGCCAGGGAGGACAGAGAGATATCAGTAAGGGTAGTGAGATGCTCAGGTGGAAACAAGGTGGGGAAGCAAGGTAGATGTTGACAGACTGCAGGAAGAGCCGCAGGAGTGATACATTGTAGGACAGCATGTGGTGGAGGTGACAAGGGCTGTGGCAAAACTAAAAGCCCCCAACAGAGCCAAGGTGTTTCTCCTCTTGGCTATGGCTGTTACCTGGACCATCAAGGCCTACTGGGAGACACCTTAACCTTATTACACCAGGACCTGAAGAACTCCTCGCCCCACCCAGTAGAGACCCATAAGTGTCATACCGTAGTTCTGCAGTTGTCATTACATGTTCCCACATCATGCTGCCCCAGGGCCGGAAGAGCCCTGAGCAATGTGTGAGGGACAGGATCTCCCTTCCCAGGGGCTGGGCTTGGAGCTTGGCCCTTTGTCTTAATGTAACAGAAAAAGGATACGTATCATCAGAGCCATCTTTATGTTGCCTTTGCCTACCTCTCATCTCTTCCTCAAGTTTTCTCCTCTAACCAGCCCCCAGGGAGGCTTTGTCTGTAATGTTCCTCAGTGCGACCCGTTAACGCTTCCTGAAACTGTAGGGGTTGCTTCTGACATTGACTTCTTCAGTGGTTTGTTCAGGCTCCTCTGTCTGCTGTTCATGGGCTCTGCACTAAATACACCATGGAGCTCATTAAAATGCAAAAAGCCATGTCTCTTCACATTATTTTCTTGAATCTTCAAGTCTTGGACAGATAATTGAAGAGGTCTCTGGAGTGTACGTGAAGTGGAAGATTTCAATGAGCATTTAATACAAAAGTATTTTTTTATTTTTAAGTATATTTCATTACTTTTTCAGTTTACAGAAGAAGTGATAGCAGCATTCCCCAATCAATATTGATGAAGGGGGTCTCCTAATGAAGTCAGGATGGGTAGGAACAGCTCCTCCTTGAGTTCAGACACTGCATGGACAATCATCCTCACCTCTCCAGCCCTGCCATTTCTCTCATGGGCCACCTGGGACTTGCATCACTTCTCCTGACATAAAACTACTCCTCTGAAGTCTGCAGCTGGAGGTTACAGCTACTTTGCACCAACTCCCACCTGCTTTCCTTAGAGACCTGGCTGCACACAGAAATGCTGCATTTCTTTTCATTGCAGACAAACAGAAGGAAAGCATGGTAAAGTTTAATAACCCACATTCCTCAACTGTATGCTAAGTCCAAGCTGCCTCCAATGATGCCTCCACCATCCACAGGGGATAACCTCATTGGAAATGTTTTAGACAAATACATGGGAAATGGTAGATATAAACACAATGAAGGAGCTGGGTGAAGAGATACTTAGACTTGAAAGAGAAGGGCAGGCTTCTAACTCCCTGAAGCTCAAAGCTTCAACCTAGGTGGTTAAGAGCGATCTGACTGAACAAGGAGTAAGGGGAAAGGAAAACTGGAGACCAAAGGAAATGGCACAGGTCCAGAGAGTTGGCTGAGAAGATGCCTTTAGACATGGACAGGTGGAAAAATTAGGAATATTAAATACACAGTATCATGGCCAGAGTCCTGGCAATGATAGTACAGGGGAAGGTAAGTTTGGGCCCCTCAGTACAAGACAGACATTGAGGTGCTGGAGCGTGTCCAGAGAAGGGCAACAAAGCTGGTGAAGGGTCTAGAAAACAAGTCTTATGAGGAGCAGCTGAGGGAACTGGGATTGTTTGTCTGGAGATGAGGAGGCTGAGGGGAGACCTTATTGCTCTCTATAACTACCTGAAAGGAGGTTGTAGGGAAGCGGGTCTTGGACTCTTCTCCCAAGTAACTAGTGATAGGACGAGAGGAAATGGCCTCAAGTTGCGTCAGGGGAGGTTTAGATTGGACATCAGGAAGAATTTCTTTACCGAAAGAGTGGTTAGGCATTGGAACAGGCTGCCCAGAGAGGTGGTGGAGTCATCATCCCTGGAGGCGTTCAAAAGAGGTGTAGATGTGGCACTCCAGGGCCTAGTTTAGGAGTCATGGTGGTGTTGGTTGACGGTTGGACTTGATGATCTTAGAGGTCTTTTCCAACCTTAATGATTCTATCATTCTACTTCTTCTCCTGCAATTAATATACTTCCTAGAAAATCCCATTTTGTCATGGCTGAAAAACATCATTATTTTATTAAAAATTCTCAATCATCTCAACTAACGAAAAGGTACTCATGTGTTTTTTAAAAGTTGCAAGCAGCTCTTCCCCTTTCCAGGCAGAACTTAGCTGTCTGACCATGAATATTGAGTGCCACTTGTAGAGGCCCTGGTGTATCTGAGGTGTTTCCCCATGACACGGGACAGAAGGTGTCCTGCAGGAGACCAGAGCCCCTCAGGAGCTGCTGATAAGAGGCCAGGCAGAGGGTCCCAGGACACCTGCACTGGAACCAGGCATGTGTGTCTCTGTAACTTAAGACACCTCTGTGTAGCTACATCCCACCCAGTTCTGGAAATCCTTTTTTTCTTTCAAAATAGTAATTAAAGAAAAATGTTAATGAAATCCACCACAGACTGATATATCAAAACAAAACAAAGCTAAACTAGAAGGAAATAAACACAAAGAATTTTAAAAAAGCTGAAAATTATATTAAAACCTTTTCTTTGCTTTAGATCTTTCTTCGTTTCTTTTTTGCTTCATTTTTATTGATATTTTCTAATCAGTTCTATCATAATCAGGCCTGCAGTATAAAAAAAGATATTTCTATGTCTTGCAGAGATACCAGTGCACTAAAAACCCTCTCCACCCAGGAGCACCTATGCCACTCTTTGCACAGAGAGGGTCACCCACTAAAGTGGCAGGCTCTCTCACCTGATACTGGTGGGAAGCAGGGTGACCAACTTCAGTGAAACACCCTGGGTTTGGGTGACCTGATTTGCACTCATCTCAACATATCTGTGTTACAGTGTTTACTTAAAAGGGTCTCTAGATCACCTCTGAACATGCCCTTTTCATTACCTCACAGAATCACAGAATCACAGAATGGTAGGGGTTGGAAGGGATCTCTGAAGATCATCTTGTCCAACCCCCCTGCTTGAGCAGGTTCACCTACAGCAGGGTACACAAGACTGCGTCCAGGCGGGTTTTGAATATTTCCAGACAAGGAGATTCCACAAGCTCTCTGGGCAGCCTGTTTCAATGCTCTATCACCCTCACAGTAAAGAAGGTTTTTCTCATGTTCAGCTGGAACTTCCTGTGTTGTAATTTGTGCCCATTGCCCCTTGTCCTGTCATTGGGCACCACTGAGAAGAGTCTGGCCCCATCCTCTTGACACCTACCCTTCAGATATTTGTAAGCAGTAACAAGATCCCCCCTCAGTCTTGTCTTCTCCAGGCTGAACAGACCCAGGTCTCTCAGCCTTTCCTCATAAGAGAGGTGCTCCA
>WAAD01000945.1:179800-197841 GCA_013389945.1 Fregata magnificens | reverse complement strand
GTGAAGAGGTGGGCACATAAGAGCTAACTTTCTGAAAAGTGATCAATTTAAACGCACCTATCTCGGTAAGTAATTCTGTTCCCACAGTGGAAGTATAGTGTATGTGAGGAAAGCAAACTGTCCTCTTCACTCATGGAAAGTAAGGTGAATCTCTTGAAGACTGCACAAATTTCATTCACATTTAAGACCAGAAAACTACCACAAAGGGTATTCCCCAACTTGTGGAGCTACCACAGCTTCAGTTGACTCCACCTGGATTTGTAAGGACCTCTGAAAAGTCAGATGAACGGTCTTGCTGTTTTAGTGAAAAATATTGGTCATTCCACAAGGAAAAATGTTGCCAAACATTTCTTGTCTTTTCTACAAATACATATTTTCTGTTTATTTCAACCAAAATCAGTATATCATAAATTATTTTATCTATCTCATAGATGAGTAAACTGATCAGTACAAAGTGGGTAACTGCCTTGTTAAGGTCAGCCATGAGTTAGCACGGCTGAAAATAGATCATTTTCTCATTATTTACCCTCTCCATGTTCTCTTTCTTACAGCTCCATGTTTAAAATGAAAACTGGAAAGGGAGCTGAAAGATGTGGGACTCCAAAGGAAAGTAACTTATTTTACAAAACAATACTGAAAAGGCTGACCAAATGTTCTCACGCTTTATTTAGATACCAAAATGTGTTGCATCCATTTGCAATCTCCCAAACCTAGATAAAGCACAAAAAAATAATTGGGAAAGTAAAAAATAAGTGGGTGGCAACAAAATCACCGAACCGACAGCCTGGCAAGTCATCTTAATCAAGTGTTATCGTGGCAACAGAGCAGAGCTCTGATTTTTGACTCACGTCACAAACTGCACTCTGACAGTTCTGTTGAGAACTCCTTTTTCCACTGACAAGCTCTTGTTTTCACAACTGGAAGAAAGGGGTGACCAGAAGTTCAAAATTCAATGGTCTAAAAATGCTTCAAAGGGCAGCAGTGAAGAATGTTCAGAAATTAAAAGCCAGGTTCCTCCAGCCCTGATGACACCCCAGTTCCCAGTGCCTCTGCTTAACCTTGGCCACCACACGCTTCTAGAACTGCTCTTTCAGCTGTTACGCTCTATTGCCTTGAATTTAGGTCTAAGGCACACGCAGATAAAAATATTAATACCTTGCAAAGACGGGGAAAAAAAATCCGCCTAAGATCCCATGACCTTACCTACCCGAATGGTCCATTTGCATTTGGCTGATGTATTGCCAATAGGCATAAAGATTATGCGCTACATCTCTTACGCTTCCTTATCCACTCCCGTTCAGCAAAACGTTAAGGATTGCAGAGGGAAGAACAGCAGTTTCAACACAGTAATCTTGGTCCTACATCATGATTCCTCCCTCCCAACTCCAGGCTCTTAATTTAGTCATGACAGGTGATGCAAAACACTTCCTAGCTATTCCTCTCTCAGTTCACCATAGAGACATCCTACGGTGACTTCGTTCAGAACAGAAGAGCAACACTGAAGCAGAAAAAATCTGGACTTAACTCCTTCTTGAAGTTCTAACTTCACTCTTAGGTGCCTAAATACTTAGTTGGACTACAATACATTTACGCTACTACACCTTTTACCCCACATAACTGTAGTTTCATTGACCACTGTTTCAGCACTGGAAAGTAAAAAATTCACTGTGTATTGGTATGTAATATGTTCTCTGCTTGTAAACAAATGATGAATTATAGAAAACAACACAGGGAGACCCAGTACAGGGCAGTATGGTAGCTAAATTATTCTTTTTGGGTTTGGGGTTTTTTTTTTTTGGTTTTTTTTTTTTTTTTTCTTCCTGTTCTTGGGATGGGAAATTGTTGAGATATCACTGCCCTTGGTAAACTTTCAGATATCAGTGACATTCAGTGCACAGAAGAAAAGTCATAAATGCACAGTAATATCTGGCACAGCACAGCAGAAAGAGAGAACTCACTTTATTCTTCCCACAGCCTGTGCACATGCACCCACAGATTCTCTGTGCTCTACCACGAATAAGTTTCCCCCTGTGCAATGTGTCTGTTCACAAAGAGGAAATGTTCACTACTGATCAGCTGCACACAGTAAACAAGGCAACGTGTATTTTGCAGGTTGTACGATATATATGCTTTTTTTGCCTTTTTATATATAATGCATTCTACATAGCAGTGGTGAGCTGTGCAAAGGGATGTTCTAGGTTGTCTTATACTTGTACTCCCACTTTCCATGTAACATTTAAAACAAACAAAAAGATACTGCTACTTGAACAAGGTCAGAGAGGTCTTCAGATGGTCTATTTCCTCAGCTTGCCTCTGGCTCCACATTGCTTTGCAAATCAGATGCTAGATATATTTTGATTAGTTTGTACTTTAATGGATCATGTACAAAGAGTCCACCCTTCACATCATAGCCATTAATTTTTTCTGGAGTCTGATGGAAAAAACAGGTAGAGGGTTGTGTGTGTCTATGCGTGTGTGCGTGCGCGCCAGCGTATGCATGTGTGCTGATTGAAAAGTGATGGATTATTTTCATGTGGTAAGAAACACAATGTTTTCTTTAGCACAGCAGGATATTCTGTTTGCAAGGTCTAACAGTGAAATATTATGCATATCTGCAGCTGGCCCACTGCCAAAAACCAAACAGCAGAAATCAGAAGAGATTTTGAATCTGAATCTTAAAAAACCAGTACAGCTCTACAAAGCAACTAATGAGCCATTCAAAACAGAAAAGCATTTGTACTAATGTACGATTGCTGTCATATATGTCAGCATTTAACAAAATAGTAAATAATTATTCATTTAAATGTTACCTTGAACTTCAATTTAAAATGTAAATATATTTTCAATGTCTTCTACCTCTGTGCTGATACGGGTTAATTTACTTCAGGTCATGATAAATAAAGTGAAATATTTCCCAAGCTCAAAGAAGCAATCACTTAAGAAGCAGGTACAATTAAAAAAAACCCAAATAGCAAAACCTCAAAGCACGAGTGTATGAGAGCTGTAGCACACCAACCAAGAATTTACTATCCTGGAAAGCTGAACACCAAAATGTTTTAACATGCTTCATTCAGCTCCTAGGAAAGAGGATGGGGCTGTGCGTGACATTCAACCAAAGGGAGCTGGGCTGGGGTCCAATCAGCCACTGCCGGAGCTAGCTGGAGTTTTGCCATTCACTTCACTGGTGGACAACCCAAGCATTCCCCTTTAGAAATCAGACTTCGAGGCCTTTTTTTAGTGCTAAGGTCCAATTAAATAGGATGGGATAAATATCAGAGTAGAGTCTACACTCTGATCCTTACATACGTAATTCCTACAAAAAGGCAGAAGGAAGTTCACATGAGGACAGCGGACTGGCATCCCACAGCATGCTCAACAGCTTGTGTTGTAAACTTGCAAAAATCCATTTAATTCCAGGCGACTGTCTTCCAGCATGGGATGTAGTAAAGCCCAACAGTTCCAGTGTGCTTTTTAGGACAGTCTTGCTCAGTTGTAAGACAGAAGACTATTATCAGATACTTCTCTTTATTTTGTCATAGGGTGGAGGATCGATTATCATCATTTTGGTGGCCACTGTAAGGAAAAACAACTCTTTCCTCGGTAAGCCTTCTTACATTTGCATGCACTCCTCCCTTGGTTAATTTATTGCACTTGACTAATAATTAGATAGCACCGGATTGTGTGTATAAATGAACATATATGTCTGCATTTGTATGCAAACATGTGATTATGCTATTTACCTATTAGCATGCCCTTCTGGTAAATCTCACTCAAGCCGCAAGCTTGCATGGCGAATCTTTATTTCCACTGCATCCCTTTATCGCTAGATCTTCACACTGGGTTTCAGAAAATGCTTACAGTACTAGACAGTTTATTAAAAACAGGCTAGCAGTTTTATCAACATAGTTAATATTCTAAGAGCAAAAGATTTAGTGTCAGGACACAATCAATGTTTGGACTGTTAATATGGAGACTGTGGCATTTTGAAAAAGGAAAACCTGTGAACTCAGGATACGTATTTAATAAACTTCCAAAGTAAATCACGTCTATTTTTATCATTTGATTTTTAAAAAAGGAAGAACAAAGCCTACTAGAAATTTGGAAACCATACTGGTAAGACACAAATATTTTTTAATACTTTTGAATGTAAAGCTCATCATTTGCCCTGTTGCATTTCTTTTGACCTGTTACCTCAGGGCCCTTATTTTGAAATCATTAGAAACTGGTTTGAAATAACAACCATTCCTGCCCAAACTAAAGGTTCCAGCAAAGGATGAGTTGCCATTTTCCTCTGTCAGGATACATTACTATTAGGAATTTTCTGCCTAAGTTTCCACTAAGGATTTTCATTGTCATATTTTGATACACAGAAGTTGACTGGCACATCTTTTGAAAACCTTTCTCGTTTTTTCCGAACATAACTAGCATATAAAAAGAACCATAATATGTATTATGGGAAAGCAGCACAGTGATATAAAAGACTTCCATACTAAGAGCAGACGGAAAATGGTAGTTATTATTAATTTAGAAAAACAAAAGAGCTACCCAGCATTTCAGTAATGTGGCAAGTTGTGTGCTATTGAGGGAAAGAGGATTTTATAATTGGATTTTAGAGTAATTTAGGAGACGAGATAAGCTGTAATGGTTGCATATTAGAGGTTAAAACTACAGCACAAAGTCATAACGTAAGGGTTCATTGCACTGAGGAAAACAGAACAAAGGAAAGCAAAGCAAGAGCAGCCTGGCGTAGATGGCAACAAGGTGAGTATGGGCTATGGGAAACTGAGGGGCTTTTCCATTAACGATCACTTAAACAGGTATCAAGCAGCATTCCTCCCCTTCAAGAGTGGCTTCTTAAAAGAAAATAAATTATATAATATAGAGAGATTTTATATTATATATACACACACATATACATATATAAAAGGGTAGGGATGTTAATTCCTAAATTGTGCAGCCAGGAACGTCTTGGTTTTAGGAGAGGAATGACGGTAAGCATTTTCATCTTCCTCAATAATAATGGCAAAAAAATATCATAATGCCACCAAGCATGGACATAGCATTAAACTTTTGCACAAGGAATCAATGAAATTTCAGGGCACAGTAGGTCTGGAGGGTGGGGGTGCCTTCCCCTACTAATTCTCCCTTGAGCAAACGGAGACTCAGCAGGAGACAGAGTCCTCTCCCTGGGGGCCTCATGCTCCTGGTAGACCCTGCAGCTCCCGCTGGCTCTGCTGCTGCTTCCTCCACCTTCTTGGAAGGCGGAAACTCTTCCCCGCCCTCCAGCTGTCAAGTCAAAACTTGAACCGACCCGATCTCCAGAGCCTCGGTAGCTCTGGTCGTAGCTGGCGCACACAAGTAATGCAGGCAGCGCTTTGCCAGCACCGAGGAGGGAGACGAGGAGCAGAGGCCAGAAACGAAGGCTGGGCCATTAAAGCCATGCAGAGCAGAGGCTGAGACAAGCATCAAGGATCTGTGACGCGGCCACAATGTCTAATAATTCATTATCAGGCACATTCTGCAACATTGCTGCAATGCCAGCACAAAGAGAGGCCCACCGATTGTGGCATCCAGACAGATCAAAAACTACTGCCTTCTCAGACCTCTTTGGGAACATTAAGAAGCCATTCAAGCTCTCTGAACCCTGTGAAAAAAAATAAAATCTTACACTAATAATCCTTTCTGGGACTACTGTCTGCCTCCATGCCGCCTATGAGAAGAAAGCCTGGTTGATACAGTGCCTAGCAAGACAGACTCTTGATCTAAGCCGGCATGCCCGGGTGCAATGCAAGGGAAGGGCAGCCGTTTTTTTAAATATAAGCAGCTACCTCCCTGCAATCTGCAGTATGTCAGCTCAGCAGCCAAGTCCCATTATTTTGTTAGGGACAAGGGAGAAAGGGAGAAATATTCTCCAGCATTTTTCCAGGCACGGAAAGGTAGCAGAATACACACTTTCAGTCTCTGTCCCCAGACAGATTCAGCTGCAGAATGGAGCAGAGTGACCAAGTTCTCAGCAGTGGAAAGTGAGCTTGGGCTCAAGATCAGTTGCTTTATATTAAATGAAGGCCAGGCCTTGGATTTTTCAAAACCAGGTGTCTAATTTTTTTTGTGGGACTTTGCCACCATTGAGATATTTTATGTTTGCCAGCTGCCAGCCTCTGTTTGGAAAGCATAGCTTCCTCACTTAGCAATGCAACTCCATAGGCATAGCAAATTATGTACACGTTTGGCAAGCAGCTTTGAAAAAAAAAAAAATGTATTCTGTGCCAAGAAATGTGAATACTTCCAAAAATACAGTAGTTTATCATAAGACAACAATTTCCCCTCCTGTTTGCCTTCCAAGGATTTAGCTGGGGAATGTTCACCTGAGCAATCTAAAATCTCAACCTACAGCCAGAAGAAAAAAATTTTTAAAAAAGCACATTATTCTGCATAGTGAATTCCCGCGCTGTGGCTTCTCCTAGCAAACAGAGCACCATCCTTCTCCAACAGGGTAAATAACCCAAGCCTTCAGGAAGCAAAATCTGTTTAGAGAGTGCGTGCTCTCTATCGCTGTCCTTATAATTGAAGGATACTTCAAAGTTGGACATTTTCTTAGTTGCCAGTGCTCGGCTACCCCCTGCTGGGCTGCGACGTCTCAGACCTTTCTGTACCATCAGGCAGCAACAGCAAAGCGCCCCAAACACAGCAAGTTAATCACTGGGTTAAGCTTCCTCAATTAAACTAGGCTCCGAGTCTTTACTCCTGTTCAGTATTGAAAAATGACACAGCCTGGTCAGCTGAGACTAAAGGGATGGCTGGTTATCGCACCACAAGTCTCTGTTTTTTATATTACGTGTGGATTTCTCATAGATTTTCCCCAAATTCTAAATCAGCACAAACAATTTGAAGCAACAATGATACACTGAGATGCCAATAGCTACACTCAAGAAGCAAACAAGTCCCCACACATGAAGATCTGGAAAACCAAATGTTTTCCTAGTAAGTACAAAACACTGAGGCAGCAAATTTCGTTTCTAATTCTATATAGATTGGGTGAGCACATCTTAAACACTTTGCTCAGAGTTTGCTTTAAAAAGCATTCCTAAAATACAATTCAGAATAGAAATTCCCAGTATGAAAACCTTATTTATGTATTCTGTGGATAAATTAAAACAGGAAAATGTGCTGCAAGATGTGTTCAAACAACTAATAGTTCCTGTAAACCAAAAATATATTAAAAAAACCTAAGTGAAAAGAAAAAGATTAGTTGTTTTAAGCTATAACACAGCTGTATGCAACAAAAGCCAGAAACATGTAAAATTAAATTGGATTTTGGGGCGGGGGGGGGAGTGTGCGATGGGGTTAAGTTTACTAGTAATTCAAATCCTTTTTTCCAAGTTGCAAAATGTTGTTACTGACACATTTTTTTCATTCTGTTTATTTTTGCAGACAAGGCAGAAAAGAAATTGACATTTGAACTATATAAACAGAGGCTGCATATGCCGGCTTAGGGCTCTTGCTTAGCCAGTTCCTGCTCCTACATAGCACACGGGTTAAAAAAATGTCAAATATCCCTTCAAACATTTATTATTGTCACATAAATAGCAAAATTCTATTTAGCGACAGATTAATAAAAGGCTGAATTAATCTCTAACCTCTTTGATTTTTAAATGCTGGTAAGACACTGTCACCCCTTGTTCCTTCATCTAAATACAGCGTGTGTAGCAAACAAACATCTCCCTTGTGTTAGCACAGGGAAAGGGAAGAAGTTTTCATTAAATAGAATTGTAAAGGGATCATATCACTGGACTAGAGTCACATGTCTCCTCTCAACTTTTGTCCTTTATGCTGGCTGTCCTCTCCAAGAGGAGAGAAGTGGCAGCAGCAGACTTTGGGGAGGGAGGGGGAAGACAGGATACTGTGCCTGTCTGTTAGTCAGCAGGGGCCGTCAGCTAAAGGGGATGGGTTATAATCCGTGGTTCTCAAGATCTAGACAACTAATCTTTTTTTTTTCTCCTATATTTAGATTCTGGTTTGCTCTCAGGATGCATAACCTTTTCAAAGTTTCACTCCGGAAAGGACCAAATTGCAAAAAACATCATTTCAAAGCTACAGGCCAGCAAGGAATAGAGGGATCCGATCCTTCAACTGCCACTATTGACAGAAGGCCTTTGCTTTACTCAAAATGGCTTTGCCTCTGCTGTGGATCTGCTCACAATTTATTTGAAAACAGGAGGCACTTATTTAAAAACAGGCCCAGAACCTACCGCTAATCTGACAAGGTTTCCACACAGCTCCAGCCCAAGCTTTGTTGTTTAGCCCTGGCCATACACTGCTGGAAAACAAACAGGGCCTGGGAATCACTCAGCAAGGAAATAAAACTGATGTCTGGTGTGTAACTGAATGGAAGAAGAGTATACTGTTCCCCCCAGGCTGGGGACCAGGGAAGGAAGGGATGGACATCCCCACTCCATCCCGTCCTGCACTCCTGGCTCCCAAGTGGGCAGACCTGGAGGAAACATCCTGTGTGCCCAGGTATGCCACCGCACTTCATCACTAGGCTTTTCCTGAGAGTTCCTGGACCTCAACCCAGCAGAAAGTCAGGAGTAGACTGGGATGCACAATAGAGCTCAAAGCTAAGAAATACTCGCAGCTCTCACAGTTTATCTTACGTAGTCCTTAGGACTGCATACAGGCTTAGGTTTCACTGTATGCCCTGGTCTTCTTCACGACAGCTCATCTTCACCTCTGCATTCCTCTTCCAGCTCTTCCACAAGCCACCTTTCCTACTCCAGCCTTCTTCCCTGACGGCTCCTCCCAGCCTTCTCTCATGACTTTTAATGGCCCAGTCCTGGGTTTCCAAGACTCCACATGCAGCTATCTATCATTTTCTTACAGGCTCAAATTGCAGATCTTTCCCAGCGCTACATAATTTTAACTAACGTCATCTCTAACCTTAGTTACCCCTCTGCTAGTCTGCTAGTAGAGTTTCTCCTCAGCTTCTGTCCTAGCTCTCCTGCAGACATCTTTTTCTGGAAGGTGCTAAAATCTTCTCCGATCTGTCAGGCATTGCATAGCCACCCCACTCACATGCACAGCTACCTAGATTCTCCGATGAAATCTCATCACTGTTTTGTAGGGTACGTCTGTGTTAAAACCCGTGAGATGCATTTTCTCACTGCCTTCCTTGTGATAAGTGAAGAATGCAATGTCTAGGCAATTTGGGAGAAACAGGAGAATTTCAGGTATTACTCCTGCACACAGGAGTAATTTTCAGCTATGAATATGAGCAGAGGAAAAATATGAAAGATGTGCGGAATATACTACATATGAGACAAGAGAAAGAGAGAGGAGCCAACACAAAAACTGGCTACTTTGGATAAGGCAGTAGTCTCAAATATTTTAGATCCAAAAGATTTCAGTTCAAACACTGTGAACAATTCAGGCTGGCGTATCAGTAAATTAGCATCAATAGCAGAACAGATCTCTACACAAAGAATACGCTCCAAGGGAAGCCACCACTATTCCTCTACTCCACTAATGTGTCCCACTGCAAATTGTGATAGGTATCGCCACAGTTCCCAGCAAAATCAATGACTTGTGGTGACATGATTAATTTCTGGTTCTAACATCTGGCTGGAATTTTACACATACAAAGCCTGTGATTTGTACAAACAATTACTTTAGAGGAACAAAAATCTTTGCAATTCACCATGTCATAACCAAACCATCTGTCCAGCAGGCCACTATGGGATCATGCAGATGGAACAGAAGGTGGCCCATTTCGTCCAGTATGTTTGGTTCAAGATATTTGCTTTGGTCTTGTATCATCGATAACAGGAGTCTATTCACATTACATTGTAAGTTCATTAGAGACCAAAGTTTTTCTGCTGCCAACTGATTTACATCCATACCTTAACAGTCAAAATTGTAAGCGAAACAGCCTAGCTATTGAAGCTCTGTCTATCCCACAAAACAAAGAAAATTAAGACAGCTGAATACAAGAATTGGTATTTTATGTGTAAACCTGCATGCTGCATGCACAAGTGTTACTAATAACATTCCTTCATTTCTCAAAAAACTGGAAGCATTGGATATACGAAGTTGCTACGTTTCTTTCAGCCACAGAGAAGGCAAATCCCAGAGTATGTATGTTCAAGTCAAATCAAAAGCATTTAGAGCCTATCACAAGTTCAGTTCCTTATACGAATGTGAGTAACTCAGTGTACATGTGGCACTCTTGCCAGAGCAAATTAATGTTGAAAGCTGAGACATGAGAGACACCTTCCTTAGCCAAGTTGTGACTACCCTTGCCTAGAGCATACAGTATGTGGCATTTAAAAAGGGTCTGGCCCGCAGAGTGAGCTTTGCTGGGTTGTGTCACGTTCTCGGAGAAAACAAAAAGATGAATGGGCAGCAACACAAACATATCCCTCGCTGAGAAGAAGGTCTTTTAGATAACATGCACTGTGTCATTCTGGTACCCCTCACTTGGAAAAACACAGGCTTAAAATATATTCTGTTAAGATAAGGGTTTGTCCTCAGACAGTTTTAGAATAAATCAACTAAGCATGGAAAACAGGGTGACCTTAATTAAAAGGTCATTTACATTGTATCTCCTGCCCTTAAAGCAGGACGAGCTGCTCCGTGTTATTTCTGACAGATATTTGTATAAGCTGCTCTTCAAAATCTCCAGTATAGATTCGTCAATTTACCCAGACAATTTGTTACACCACGTAGCTGTGTCTGCACTCCGTGGAGCATCTCGTGTTGGCTATGAAAAGATTCAAAAAGGCTTAGGGGCTGGTATAACAGAAAGAGTAGGAAAGGTCAAATAAAGACTATGTTCTAGTTGGGAAAAATGAAAGAGTATTCGTTATTTAATAATTATGTTACGAAAGCAAGCAAAGCCCCTGGGGTTAGCTCTGCTCTCCACTGTACAAAGCTCTGCCTAGTGACAGCATTGCAGGTAATCAGCACACCCAAGTGCGGAGACATTTATCCGAGGTGATACAAAAGCAGCCTCTATCGTCTCTCCACAGACTCTTCAACACTCACAGCGAAGCATATGAACAATCTATACAATAATAACCTACATCTGCGGTTCACTGACCAACCAACTGTGCTTCTGCACAGAAAGCAGAGGTTGCTACGCACGCAGTCGGCACCAGAGCAGAGGAGCAGCCTGTGCTGCCTGGGTTTTTAGCTTGGACAGCAGTAAAACTCACAGCAACTTCCACAAGAGTGACAGAACTCAGTGAAGAATGCAATGTACAGAAGGATTTTGTTTTTAACTTCATACAGATTTGTAAATTTAAGAGATCCGTTAATAGGCCATGTAGTTTTAGCATTTTTTTTCACAAAACAACTGATTAAGAAGGTGTAAGATCTCAAGGATCTTTCTTCAGAGATGTGGGTAATGCTGAGCCAGAAAGAGGTGCTTTATTTTCACAGCCATGGTGACACCACGCTCACCAGAGGAGCAACTTATATCGCGCGTAAAAATCAGGAATTCCTCTTTTTTCCCTACTACATACTAGCACACTGGCCGGCACATGAGCAAACCCGCCAAGAGCAATGTGTTGTCCAATGTCATTTTCATCTTCCAAAATGACTTAGTCTGACTTTTCATGCCACTCCCAATTTATTTCATGATGTGCACAAAGGTCTACATGAGCAGCACCCCTCTCTAAGGCATTGTAGCTAATACTAAAAAAGGCTTCAACTCACCAAAGTACAGAGGCCTGGCTGCGGACACAACCAACCATGTTGTGAGATGGTATTTCCAAAGGGCTGTCCTTCAGGAAGCAGAGAGATGTTGTGTTGGCAATAACGCAGTCAAGATTACTAACTGGATAGCACTTTTTTTATACCCACATGCACAGCCTGAAAAAAAAAAAAAAATCTTTTCTTCTGCTCTTTTTTCTCCTTTTTTAAACTTAGACCCCTGCAACCCCTAATGAAAGCTTTTCTACTGACATAGTAACAGAAGAGTACACTTTAACTTACTCTTTTTCCATGAAGCAGATGTCTTTTCTTGTGAGAATTGGCATATTTTTACCCTTAGAATGATCTCTGCTTTTATATGCCTAATTAAATTTTAGCGGTCCCTTGCTTAAATAAAGATTTATTATCTGTTAAAATTGTAGCATAATTCTTCTGCCACCTACACGCTATCCTTTAACATATTTACAAGCAGACTGGCTTATCCACTATAAAAAAAGGTGGATGATTTAATGTTGTTACGTTATTGGTGTCAATTACTAAACTTCAGCCTCACAATAGAGCTTTCTGAAGATACTACTACTTAACTCTGGAACTGTCAAAACACTCCAAGAAAGAGAAGCTGTGAGTCTTAGAGATCAACTACTCAAAACCGTTCTGCTAACAGAGGCAATCCGTAGATTTCAGCCGTGATATGGGCTAACACATCATCAAATGGAGAAGGAATCCAGGGAATTATTTAAAGGAGCTGAAATTTGCATTGTCAGAAGCAGCTGCTTATACGCTGCTTCTCATTTCTCTTTGTGCATGAGAAAAACAAAGCATGTATATAGTATCTTTGCACATATAAATTTATATATACACTGATAGAAAGACAACAGTAACACAGTAAAGTACTATGTTTGCCAAACTATTGGAAATAACTTCTTTGTAGTTCTGGCATTTGAGTTTTGTTTTGGGTTTGGTTTGTGTTTTTGTTTTTGTTTTGTTTTTGTTTTTGTTTAAAAGCTCAGTTATTTATTTACCAGGATTAGAAGGCTAGTGTTTTGTTGGTCTTTCATTAGTTTTACTTTATTACAGTCCTGCTGGCTAACGTATTTACATCACAGGGAATATCCTTTTCACCGAGCTGTAGCTGTCGCCTCTCTACCCTGTACGCTGACATCTTTGCACCTTGTAAACACCACTACTACAAGCAATTGTGTTCCATGTGTTTGTCAGATTGCATCAGGAGCACTGAATTTCATCTTCCTGCTATAGTTTTAATACTGTTCAGATACAAGGAAAGCTTTTGGTAATTTCAAATAGAGTTTAAGTGCAAGAGATGACTCACTCATTTAATTTCACCCTTCTAGGTCAGGATCTCTTTAAGAAGTCACAAAAAGCAGGTCACTGAAAAAATATGCAATATATTAATGTCATATAGTTGGCCTCACAAATAAATCAGCATACAAAATCCCCTCTTACTGAAATTAGTCACAGTAAACATCAGAAGCTGTAAAGTGAAACTAATAGGAAACTGACTTTTTGTGTAATTTGCATGCATGCGTGCACAGACACACGCATGCACTCCCCCCCATCTTTAGCTTTGTACTTTTCCATGTATGTGCTACTCATTCAGAGAGCAAATTGCTACAGCCAAGATGCCACCAAAGATAATGATAAATCTAGAGCAAACATGAGTGAAAAAGCCTAGAAAACTTCAGTTTTATATTAACAGTTTTTTAATACCAATATATATTGTTCCTTTGCCTTGCACTCTTAATTATGGCCACTGGCTGCTGATAGTACCTTTGCTTTTCATGCATGTATCTCAAGGTCTATATAAAATATAAAATGCATATACAGGATACTACATGCATACATACAAGCCAAGACATCTGAAGCCCTCTGCAGTCAACAGTGATGTTGGAAGGGCAGCCACAGGGGTGGCTGTGATCACGGCTGGGTTGGTGGGACACACACCCTCTGCATCCAGCACTGCTCTGCAAGAAGCCTTTGGACAATGCACAGACCCATCGTTTATGCTCGGATGCGGAAAGCCCTGCCTGATTTAGAGGGCAGCCTACACCCATACTCAAGACCAGGATTTATCTTTGGGAGCCAAGCTGGCCGCATGCACTGTGATCTGAACTGACGTGACACCATTTCTGGACCCTCTCTGGCACTAACTCCAAGCGGAGGACTCCAGGGGCAGGGAAAGCTAGTCAACACCATTACCGACAACCCTGAGCAAGTTGCTGTTTGGCTAGTTTGGGGAATGCAAAATTCCCAGTTGAGGAAGCGTGTTAAGAGATCTGAAGATATTTAGGTATTTAAAGTGCTAAGACTTACAGAGAGCCTTACTCAGAAAACATCAAACGAAGCAACTCTTGGAAATCAGTCAAGTGAGGAGGGCTAAGAAGTCTCTAATTCTGTTTTAGTTTTCTTTCTCTCTTTTTGAGGTACCGGTAACAGTATCTATTCAAGATGCATAGAAATGTAGCATACAGATAAGTTATCTTCTTACATTATCATCTACAAAACCACAATGGCATGTTTATCCAAAAGAGTCCCCTGAAATAATTGTTTCTGTAAAGAATTATCCCTCTCTACGACCATGGCTGTCATCAGAAAAATATTCATTTATTTTCAAGCATGGACAAAAATGTAATGGTATCTCCCTAAAAACAGTGTCATCTTTCAATATCACTGCACACATTTCATCACATAAGACTTGATGTTTCAGATGCCAAGAACACAGGAACAGCGACAGCATCAAGGTAAAACAGCAAAAATATTTATCTCCTTTGTCCCTGCAGAACACCACTTTAATGGAAGACCTCTGCTGCTCAATGACCAGGTTAGGATTTTCACAGGAGTCGTCCAGTTTCTAAGAAATACCATAGGAATTATCACTGAAGTCCTTTTAATTGTTTCTGAAAATCCCAAGCAGTCTCTTCAGTAAGGGGAACAGTCATGCTTCCTAATGGCAGTTCCCAGATTTTCATTGCGTTTGTGCCTTTAGCATTTCAGTAACACAATATATGTGTCAAACCACAGCATTCATGACTGCAACGCAGGTTGTCACATGTACAGTCAGCTGCAGGCATCCTGTCATCTCAGACTGCACATATTCCTCTTCAGCTTGCTAGACATACCACTGCTGCTTGCAATGGTCATGGAAGGTATACATCACAGACTGGAGAAGAATGAGAGTCCTCCTTGGGACCCTCAAAAACAAACCAACAAAACAAACAACCAAAGCACACCACTGTCACTCACCCAACACCCCCCCCCCCCAAAAAAAAAAAATCCAACAAGCCCAAAGTCAACAACTCTCAACATTGAAAACGTGAATCATGTGTAAACTGAAGAAGCCTTATTTTCCCACATCTGCAGCTGGCCTGGCTGGGTGTCTCTGAAAAGCGTGAGGTCTTCCCTCCACCTAATCTGAGCAGATAGTAACCTTCAAGTGGAACAGGGTCACACCATGTTGACATTAAGTAGATCGCCTTAGTAGATAGAAAGAGGACTGGTTATTCACGAAACTCACACGGGATTGGGGGAATGACACAGGGGAGGACTGACAAGAGGTACAAAGGAAGAAAACAGAGAAAGAAAGGAGGGGACCGGAGGACACAAATCGCAGCAGTCCTTAACCATTACACTCAGTGCTGTTCCAAATTCATGGAACTACAGTACTAAATACACAAGCATAACAGAGAAAGATATGGATACATACACACAGTCCACATTTCACGTCAGTGGGTAAAGCCAAGATTTTTCTCCCAACCTTCTCCCAACAGTCATGCTGGGGAATGAGAGGACAACTGAACAGCTTCACCAATTGACCATAACCGAAAATGGACTTTTACTGCTGCTGAAGTCAGATCACAGAGGACCCAGTAAAAGGAGTAAAAAAGACAGACCACAGGATATATGCCTTTTCCATCCACCCATAAAACCCCACTGCCTGTACCCCCTCTGCCTGCTTTATGAATGTAACAACAAGAATAACGATTGCGTTATTCACAGATTCTGTCCAGAGGAGTGAAATCCCCAAACTTTAACATCATCCCATCTAAACCACTCCTTTATTTGTGGTGCAGTGTCTTGTGCAATGCACCACAGAATGAGTCTAAAACCAATCCTCCAAATACAGTAAAAGTCTCATGCAACGTCCTGGGGACTCTCCCATTAGCTTGTAAAATGACATTAAATGACTTTTTGAAGAAGTGAAGAAGAAGAAGAAGGAGCTGCTGCTAGGACATTTAGTCTATCAAAACACAAATAATTAATGGTTGAAAATACTTTTTGTTTAATAATTGCTGTTCTTCATTAGTGTGAACCAAGGGCACAGACTATCTGAGACAATAACATCTGCACCCCATATTTCATTATCACCAAACTTCACATTTCACACAAAAGCATAGCTAGCAAAGCCTTACAGCTTTAATTAGTTTCTGCCATAGCTGTGAAGGTCAGCCAATTATTGTGTGTGAAATTTCAATATGAAGCGGCTGAATTGAAGACAGCATTGCAACATTGTGAAACTCTGCAATGCTGTAAATCTAGCATGATAGAACCTTTTTTTTTTTCCTTTAAACACAAAATAACATAAATTAATCATCAGGTATGCACAGCTTCAAGGCTTATTGGCTAATTTAACATGTGTTAGAGGTGGAAAAAAAGGAGGTAATTTCTGAGAGCGTCTTATGCTTTGCGGGGTTTTTTTCTTATCAGTGTCACCAACCATGACAAAATACTTAGTTGGGTCCTCATTTCTACAAGGAAAACACAGGTTTTTGTGGGCTTCAGAGTCCTTCTGTCAAAATAAAACAATAGCATTGAGCAGATGAACTTCAACTGTCTAGAACAAAGGGCATGGAATGTACAGCGTGTCCTAAAAAATCAGTCTTTCAAAAGACGCTTCAAGTTAGGCTCCAAACTCATGGTTAGCTTTTGAAAATCTTGAGCCAAGTGCCTCACGCGTATGTGGGTGTTTGTGTATGAAAACACATATATAAGAATTCGGATTGAAATGATATACAAATAATCAATACCCCAGCTGACACTGAGGAAGTAGCAAAGAATGCAAAATGATGCACCTACCTCCTACCCAAGACACAGCCTCTTTGCGTGTATTATTCTTGCTAAACAGAAATAATTTATGCAGTGTTCTGTGCACTGGGATTACAGATGTGCAGAAGGTCTAACCTGAGCCTTGAATACAACAGCCTTACTCTCAAGTCTGGCCAGTGGCTGTTCGTTAAACAGATATTTCTTTGCACATTTCTGCTTTTTTTAATAGATCAAAACTCTTTGAGTAAATTTTATCGCTTTACATAGCAAATAGCAAGATCTTCAAAGATGCACTTCAAACTCATCCTTTTATTTGGATACCACAAGATGACACCCTGAAGTCAAATAATAATGATATAATGCTTCTATACCTCTAGCTCCAGTGACCTAACAAGACCCGCTCTTGATTATAAATTTACAGGTGAGATTCACTGGGTTTCAATGAGAGAAACAAGGGAGGGAGTGAAGCTTAGGGAATGGATTTATTTTGTATATTGTTCCTATGTTCAAGCCCTATTTTTCCAAATGAAATGATCCTGACAGAAAATATATGCAAACTCATTTTTAATCTAGCCTGGGACAGTGCACACAGCTCTAGTAAGCACCATGGCTTCATTCATGTGGAAATACCTGCATGTTCATATGTATATATGCATATCACAACCAATTCCCCCTTCCTGTGCCCCATTTTTTCCTGCCATTGGGAGGACCAGGTAAGTGGTTATGCAGAGCCTCTGCAGACAGTGCAGAACCAGCAAGACTGTTTCACTGTTCAGACTCTCTCCTGGCTTCCTTCTTTCCTGGCACAAAACACATTTGCAGCTCTAATGTGACTCACAGCAGCTATTGCCAGAGCTTTTGGGTTTTTTCCCTTTTTTTTTTTTTTTTTTTTTTTTTAAATAAAACGCATAGCTAGCATTAGATGCTCAAGAACCTTTGCAGGCTCCTACATCAATGCCTGTATTTCAGAGTTACCAAAATCCCCAATTTCTGGTTACTTCAACCAGAGCATGGGTGCTGGTCTTCCTCCAAATCAGCAAGCCCCAACATGTGGCTGTAAGAGAAGCTGAAATAAATATCCACACACATCATAGATTATTCAGAATTTAAACCATCACCACGATAAAGATATTTTTTTCCTGCCTCTAGAATAATCCCTTTAACTAAACCCAACTGAAAGAGAGATTATGAAATAGTTGGCAATTTGTTTTCCGCTGCACCTTTTCCAACACCTCCAACTATATCCATGTGTGGAGGAAAAAAAAAAAAAG
>WAAD01000945.1:123682-179788 GCA_013389945.1 Fregata magnificens | reverse complement strand
GAAAAAAAAAAAAAAAAAAAAAAAAAAAGAATTCTGTTTAGTTTGCATTGGCAGAACAAGACTGATACCTTCTAACCAACAAAGGCTCAGCTGGCTAGAACAGATAGCAGGAATAAATTAAAAACTAAATTAAACGTAATGGAGATCCAGGTCAACCCTACAGGAAAAAAAAAAGTGAGCACAGTCTTATGGTTAAGAGCCAGATCTGTAATGTAGTACCCTGAAATACTCTGCTCTAATCCCAGGATCTCAGCAGCGCTTCAAGGTGACTGGGAGCGTGAATTCCACTTCAGCCGCTGCCTAGAGCTCTCCGCCACAGGGGTCAGCATCTTACTTAAGCTGATGCACCCTCCAGGGCCTTACACAGGTACATCATTCTCTGTCTGCGCTGCTAAACAAAAGTCTAAAATTAGCTGTGAATAGGTAGCTACATGTTCTTCGGTTTCCTTTCCTATCTAATTAGGAGCATGTTAACTTCTTTCTGTGCAGATAACTTGTAAGACCTAACATGGAAGGTATTTTCTTTTACTATTCATAGATACAGTGGCTAGCACAATAAAATCTAAGTTTGAATTTCTAGGCACTGCTTTTGTACTTACAAACCACAAAGGAAGTTTATTGTGCTAGAAGTAAAATCATTTGTAAGTCCGAGACGTGTACCAACCACAATAATACAAAACATTCACTGAAAGCTAAAATGGCAAAAAATGGATAGGAGAGGTGAAATAATTAACAATGGCACTGAGAATGCTAAAGAAAATGTGTATTAGCTAACACCATGTTATGTATTATAAGATATATCCTCTCTCTTAAAAGGAATCGGCAAAAGAAAATAATTGAAATGTACTGTTACTGATCAGTGGCCCAAAGCAGAATAAAACAGGACCACCTGAGTAAAAATCAACTCCAGAACAGAAGTGAAAAAAGAGAAAACCAGCCAGACCATGCACACCAACATGCACGCACGCAGAGGAAAAACAAATTATTATTAGTGAAACAGACTGAAACCTGTCTTAGGCAGTCCACCCAAGGGAGCAGCAAAAATCAGTAGCCTGGCTGAGGGCGTCTTTTACTAAAGGTCAGACAAAACTGCAGGAGAAACCTCAGCGATCCCTTAAAGCGGTTCCCTGAGACAGGGGATGCCTAATGGAGGTGGAGAGTTGTGCAGGTTTCATTGTGTTTATGAAATACACACTAAAATATTAAACACGGTAACAGTGGCTAAACTAAATCAAACATACTCTAAGTGCGATACAAATCATTGTTACACAATGTAAACAAACACTCAACACACACAAAGCCACACAAAGCCTTTATTGCAAATCCCAGCAACTAGATCCATCCCCAGAGAGATGCCACCGGCTTCAGGAGCCCACAGCCCCCGGCCATGGAGCCCTGCTTGGTTAAGGACACTGGAGACGGGTGGGCTCTGTGTCAGCCCACCACGGGAGCCGAGGGAGGCTGCTCTTGCTAAGAGAGTCTCCCACTCTCTCGCTTGCTCCGCTCTGGCCCTGCTCCAGCGGCAGCACTTCCCTGCAACAGGGTCTCCACTCAGCCCCAACCATGATGACAAGATCTCTTCCAGCCGAGCTTGACAGTGGCAGCTGCTCCCAACCAAAGTGTCTGTCTCCAGAGAAAACGCTCTCTCAAAGCCAGCCATGCTGCAAGAACAGTGGCTCCTAACGTAAACGGTCTCCTTTCAAGAAGAAATACAGGGAAAGTCCTCACAGCCAGTCTCTTTCCAAAGGGAGCAGCTCATACATTAATCCAATGAATAATTCCAGGCTGGGAGATAAAATATTTAAAGCGAAAAAAAGGCAAAAGATCTTCAGAGTTCACAGTTTTCGAGCCAGCCTTCAAAGCTCACAAGCTCACTATCATTTGCCAAGTAGGATCAACACGAAGAGCGTGATTATAAGAAACACGAGAAATTGCACCACCAAATCAACAAGGACTTCAGAATTTAGCAAGTATAGGAGCCAGTGGAGTTGCTGAAATGCCAAGTTCAGTAACCGCAAGCAGAAGTCCGCCATGGTGCCATGATCTAACGTATGATTCAACTGATAGTCATTGTATCACACAAGGAAAAAACACAGGAATTGGCATATTGGATCAGACTCATCTAGCAGGAATCCTCCTAGAATAGCCAATACAAAAAACTTCAGTGGTTAAGCAAAGGAAATCCTCCAGCGAGCAGCTAGGGCCTAGCCACCATACTCGGGAAGTTTCTTCCTTATCCCACTATTCAGAGCATGGTTTATGTTCCAAAGCCTGAAGGTCTGTTTGCCCTCAGGGTTGTTTTTATCTCCATCTAATGTGAATGTGCAAGCCTTCATTCTACACAGAGACACCTAAACCTGACCTAGAAATGAAGCCTGTGAGGATTCATACCACCAATTTCCACCAGGTTACTTACGCATTGCCTACAAAGTATCTCTTTTAACCCATTTCAATCTGCTCTCCTTTTCTGAAGTAATTCTTGGTTCCTGTTTTTACGGAAAGCTAAATAGGAATGCTTAACTCATCTTTTCTATACCATTCTACAAAAACAAGCACAGTTGCACTATTCCTGTGAAAGAGGATAGAGGTAATTCAAAGTTCCTCACCGTTGCTGCAGGCTAAGGGCACATACACAGGCAATTGCTGGTGGATCAGCTGATGTTCAATAACTTGTTATCACTCACACCACTGAGCTTCTCACTTTCAGGAAAGCCCATTACAAAACTTGCAGTAAAGCTTCTGGCTGGCCAAAGATTTTCTGAAACCCAAATAACTTGTCAAGTGGATCTTTTCTAAGCGTATTAAATCTGCAGAAACTATGCCAACTGGAGCTAACATCGTGACCATCTATATTTTTTTATAACATGGTCTTTAATGTTAGTTCAACCAATTTCTCAGGTACCAAAACAATGCTTACTATCATGAAATTCCCTGAATCTCTACTGAAGCCTACTTAAATTATAGATAAACCTGTGCTACTCTTTATCTTCTGGTATAATAGATTACTTCAGCAAAGACCGCACTTTCCCCCCAGTGGTTCAGCCACTCTATTTTAAGATCCTTCACAACTCTTAGGTATATATTTTCTGATGATTTTCTGTCCTTTGATTTATCAGCTGGTTGCAACATTTCTTCTATTGACATGTCAATCAATGAATGGCTCATCTTTACTGGCTGAAAAGTAGGTATTTGCTCAAGATATTTGAAGTGAAGACAGAAGCTGCAAAATCATTTGACTTCTCTGCAACGTCCTTAACCTTCATAACTGTCTGGCAGGCTTTCTCCTTCACAGATACTTTGAAACTTTGAATTCTTTGTTGTTCGTGCTCATCTGATCAGATTTCTCACCATTTCTTTCCTGCAGTATAGTCTGGTTTCTACAAGGCTAGTTCCGTTTTCTGAAGGATGTTTGTCTGCTGCAAGTCACTTCTTCAGCTTTAATTTTTAAGTAGGCATGCAAGATTTCAGACAGCATGCTTTGAAATAGTGCAAGTTTGACTAAGCTTTCCAAACTGTTCCTCCCCAAGATGTCAGTTAGAGCAGCTTTATCAAATGTTGAAAGTATCATCATGCCTTGCTGGCCTCTTCCACCCTTCACCTCCTGCTCACCCCCCATAAGCTTACAGCTAGGGGCAAAGCTACACGGTGCAGTCTGGGCAAGAAAGGCATACGTGTATGGCTAGAGCTCCTCATGTTACATCATTCCCATTGGGGAAAAAAAAAAAAAGGGGAAAAAAAAAGAAAAGGAAATTCTGTTTCTGATCCTTGTTTTTGTGAAGATACAATCAGAAATATGATCCAAGAGTGCTGACTGAATGCTGTCTGCTCATGCCTTGAAATGTCTGGCAGAATGAGTTGTCACATGATTTTCACTCATTTTTACAGCAAGTCTTTCTCCTTTGATCTAGTAACAATAGACACTGGGATGCATCAAGTGTGTTTCAAGTTCATTCCAGGCTCTCAATCATAATGCAACAAGGATTTTGATTTTAATTCTTTTTAACAACTAACTTACGACTTCTGTGGTATACTGTCGACACCCTGTCCATCTAATCTGGACCTTTTTGGATGGCTGTACTGGAAACGTGGGAAGGCATTTTTCCTACCCTGCTACCAGTTTCTAGCCGTGCCACTGTATTTTATCTGGGCCACACTCTAAAAGCTAGACTTCAGCCCAAAATCCCTGGGCAAATATGCTGCGCACGCTTCAGCATTTTGCTGAACATCCCTGCTCTGTAAAGCAGCGTACCAACGTCTCAGTGGCAGTTTTACAGAAGTCCACAAGGAAAGCTGTGTCTGAGAAGCGAATAGCCCTAATGGAATGACCTTTACTGGGACTTGACACCTGCTACCTTGTAAGCTTCTTACACACACAGCTTAATCCACCTGGAGGCTTTTTTGCTTGATGGAAGGTGATAAAAAAGCTGTTAGACTGTAAGCTCTGTCTTAGATTCAAAGCATGTAGGCTCCTTGATATTCTGAAGCTTAGGGCACACAGAGGGGAAAAATATTTCTTAGTTCAGGTGCAATTCTCAAGTTGCTTATTAGGGATGAACCCTGGTCTAAGAATCACTTTATTGGTATGAAAGTAAAGAAAAGGCTTCCTGATAGGAAGAAGGGTCCCAGTTCCACAGTACTACAGACAAGATAATGTAATAGTGATCATAAAGCTTTCCTCAGCAGACAAGAAGAACAAAGAAGCCCAACTCTAGAAATTTACAATCCACAGAGGATCAAGCAGATTGTATTCTGGATACCTTAAAGGTGAATGCTCTAAAACACACATCCATCTACAGTGATGAAAACCCAGTCCCCTCTGATTATAAATAATTCCCTATTTCTTTGAGACAACAAGGATCTAAATGGAAAAGTTTGTATCAGTGTGATTTTTAGCATGATGGAAAGGGGGAAAAAGCAGAATAGAAGACAGGCCCCACTGCAGTACTACCTTGGCACAGCTGTTGGGAGAAGCCAGTACACAAAGACTGAAACAGCCTCAGAATGAGAACAGAGGAGCAACTAGCATTATTTGGGAGTTAGCTTCATTTGGAGCTTAAAGGAAAAACCAAAAACAACAAACAAAAATCCCCCAAAGAACCAACCTTCTAAACAGCTGATGTCCCTGAATAGAAAATGACCTATCACTAACCTCTCAAACTGTGATGGAAGCACAAGTGAGAACAGCATACCAAAAATGCAGTGGTGGCTGCGAGCTGAACTAATGTTCTTTAGGTCACTACTCCTCACCCTCTTCTCTCACCATGTCAAACACCATCTCCCTTAGGGAAGCAAATTCCTGGAGCTCATCTTCCCTCCTGCCTGAGCTAAGGTGCATCAAAGCTACCAGCTCTGGCCTTGCAGGACCTAGAAAAGGAAATTGTGCAAACCCTTTATCCCATACCATGAGAGGAAGCTCAAATGAGTTCTCCTCAACTGAAAGCTTTTCCTAGCAGAAGCTCCCATGTCATGCTCCCCTGGGAATCATTTTTATGATTTCCCCCCCCCACTGAAGGCTACTGTTGACAATCTCACATCACCATGGAGTCTTCAAACACTTTGTCCTCTGCAGTTGGCCCCGGTGACTAACTTACTGTTTTAAAGGGTTGGATGCAAGAAGTTCAGAATGGAAAAATTTATGCGGAAATCACTGTTTAAGAAACACTGTGAAACAGTTGGAAGCTTTTTATTTATTTATTTTAAGGTGGCTGACACCTGTATTGATGGCTTTAGTCACTTAGATCTCAGGACACTTGCAAGCACTTGTAAGAGCGGGGCTTGTGTTTGAAACACCCCACTTGTATCATATATGCTAGGCTCTAAATGTAGCAGTATCTAACCTTTATCTGCTGGCTTTTATAATATAGGCCATTTATATGAAGTGAGTGGAACATTGATCCTCCTGTTCAAGTTTCCTGAGATTATTCAGTATTAGTATTGCTCTGATTAGTCACACCATGGCTGCTGTTCCTCTAGATTGTTTGATACAGTATATTTCTCACTATACACAAAGCAGCACTGTAGGAAAACCCAATTCAATCAATTTGAGCAGCCCTTCTTGTGCTACATTGGTATATTATGTATTGGACAGAGAAAGTTGTGATCCTATCTAATATATTCTTTGGCTGGTTTGACTGATGTACTGAACGAACGGAGATATCTAACGCTATCCAATCATGCTGCCGAAAGATAATGGCATCATTATTTGAAGATAGACCAAAAAGGGGAGTGGGGGGAGGGAAGGGTTTAACCACTGCTTCCCGCATCTGTAGTGAACATGGACACTGCAGTGTGTGAAGGAAGAAAATCAGGCAGAGGAGACTCCTGACAGCAAGCTAAAGAAAAGCAGAAAGTGAGAACAAGGAAGAGCTCTAAATATGGATGTGATGCCAACTGCTGCAGAAATCAGGGTGTCCAAGCCTCATTTTCAAGAGGTGCTCTGCAAACTGCAAGGCACGTTTAGACAAGCAAACTATCCAAGCCCCAGGCTGTTGTATTCTTTTCCCTATTTTCATAATTAGTTGTTGGGATGGCAGAAGTGCCTGTACCCCTGAGAGAGGGGCTACCACATCCCTGCAGCTGTACACACCAACTGGCACAGGAGAGCACTTGCAGCTTCCCTTGTGGCCACTCTCCAGCAACAGTGCTACACAACTCCAGGCCTGCCAGGTTTTAAAAATAAGAAGAAAAAGAAAGATAATTTTTTAAAAAGTTTCTGCCAGTTGATCTGCTGATCTAAAGTCTTAAACAGGTAGTTAATGTTTCCAGGGTTTAGACTGACTTTCTAACGCTGGGGCGGCACAGAACATTTAAAAGCACGTCTGCTTTTACCTAAAACACCTTGGAGTCAGTCCAGGAAGGCAGCCAAGAAATTCTCTCCTATGTTATATTATAAAAAAGAAATGCAACAACAAGTAGCTCATAAGAATGATTATAAAATAAGGGACAGACATGACAGGTAATGGAAGTGCAGCCTCACCAGACAACAGTTAATGTAAGGCACAATATGTATTGTGTCATAAATGTAAAAGTCTGAGACGTGGAAGACAGTGTCATAAGACAACAAAATAATGGTGTCATCAGGTGATATGTTTTGTTAAGTCTTGTATATAGACTCCCTTGATTCCTTCAGTCTCAGCAGCCTTGCGTTTCTTGCTCCTGATGGGTTAAGACAGCATTAAATTTACTGATGACATACCTTAGACTGCAAGCAGCACCATTTATAGCACTTGGAACTATATGCATTGTACAGTTTTACCCAATTTATCATTATCAGCATCTATCTGGACAGCTTTGCTAGTAATCTGCTGTAGTCACTGGGGACTATTTGGGTCTAGTTCTGATGTTTTAAAGCACTAGTTTAAAAATCACTAATTGCTTAGTTTCCTATACCAGAATACTCATATTCAGTGAAAGCAAGTGATAGGTTCATCTGAGGAATGCACGTATACATATAGAAGGAACCACTACATTGTGGTTGCACAAATTTTCACTCATTTGAATAGTCGTATGATCCCAAAGACTTCAGATTAACCAGATCCTACTGCAATTGGGACTGCAGATACCCACCTTTTTCTGCCTAAGTTCTTCCTCAGCTTATTTAGTTACTTTTTAATGACCCTCCCCAAGGCCTTTTACATAGATACTTTTCTTGGTTTTAAATACAAAGTTTTTTAATTGACATTTTTTGACAATTTAATTAGACTTACCTTTCCCTTGTGATAACATTTATTTCTACACTTGTCTCTGTGCCAATTCTGATCCATTTAATTAGTTGTAACTATGTCCCACACTGCTCACCTTCAGAAGTACACCTATTACATCAACTCAGCTGTTTTTCCTATATAAATTATCTGCGTGTAGAGGAACTTTAAGGAAAAACACTTGGTTTTATTTCTGAATCATACCACGATGCTATTTATCAAGTTCTATGGATGACCCACCATAGTCACAACCTATTTATTAATGGGATTTGGGCTTTTTTTTGTTTCCCCCACACACTTGTACAAGGACCTAATCTTTAGTAAGATAGTAACTAAAAGCCAAACGGTGCACTAGGAGCCATCGTCAGCTGTTGCCTCTAAGGATGCATTTTAAGATTTCATCATGGATCTCTTCTCACTGAAAAATACTTGGAACTTACAGGCAGCTCCTTGCCTCCGATTCATTTTTCAAACGCTGTATCTGATTCTTTCTCTGTAAGCTATTGCCGTCATTGGCTTTCATGCAGACACTGAGGATAAAGCAATATAACAACCCGAGGCTGAGGCACGTGCACAGCCACAGGCTGACGCTTACGTTTATGCCACAGGGCAGGGTGGAAAAACGTATCTATTGTGGAATCTCCAGCCCTGGAGATACTCAGAGCTTTCTTGTACAAGACCCAGAGCAGCCTGATCCCAGCTGGCTATGCTTTGAGCAAAGGGGGAGCTGATCAGATGACCTCCAGAGTCCCTTTCCGACCTAAATTATTCTATGTTTCTATTAACCTAATGAAAAGTCTTATCTGAGCTTTGTTGAATCAGGGCATTCTTCTCAGCCACTTTCACTTTGCCAACAAAGACACCGAGTTGAGAAGTTTTAAGCCTCGAGATTCATCTCGCTTAACTTCAGACACATAACTGAGATGGCTGCATTAAGAACCTAGTTGTTCTACACGTCATTCGCAGTCCGGAAAGACAGGATGACACCGTGACTCATATATACCCCAAACCTAGTCAATAGGGAGAGAAGGGTAATTACCATCTAACTCAGCTGAGTGCTTAAAGCAGGTGGGATGGACTTGGAATCCAGTAGCTCGCCATGGAGAGTCTATAAGGAAGAGTTAGTAACATTTTCTGCATTTCTGCCACTACAGCATACTTATTTCTTTTGACAAACTGAAAACATTTTTTTAATGTTCATCATCAACGTTAATGCCTCAAGAATTAAAGTGGCAATGATATTTGAAGTGGTTCCTGTAGCATTATAAATTGAGTTAGTACATTTCTAGATCATTATCTGATGTCCATAAACTCAGAGGAATATTTTAAACAGCGCAGTATTTTATTTTTCTTCCTCATGGAAAACTGCAGCCTGCTAGACTAATATTGTATATCTGATTCTGATTATTTCTCAGGTGTGAAATCCTTCAATAGATGAACTTGCATTTGAAAGTTCAGGGAAGAGTAACAAATAACCTGACATCTGCTGTTACCCACAAGAACTGGGGAGAATGGCATTGCTACCGTTTCCTTTTAAGTAGATTCTCAAAATTAATCTGAAAAAATTGGTAAATCATTTCCCCTCCCTGTAATAAATGAAGATAACTGGACTGTAACATCCACTCTCTTTCTGGGAAATATAACAGGAGGGTGTAAACTGAACATTGTGCCCAGCCAATAACACAGGTTATAAGGGTTTTTAATCTTGAGTAATACCAGGCAAATTTTTCTGAACTGATTTGTATCAACCACTTGATGTACAGCCATAAAATAGTATCAACCGACCCTGCACCTGCCAGATACAGATTTTGTTTATCTTAAGGAGGAAGAGGAGCATGTGCTAAAAGACTTATGCTTGCCTTTCAACTGGACTGACCACTGCAGCCTTTACCAAGAGATCCCTACCCACAACAGGCACGAACTCAAATTCAGTACCCAGCAGGCTTTCAACAGCAAACTGGACAATTTTCCAAGCAATTTGTGCTTGTTGAATAACAGAACCAAACAAACTTCCACCTAAGATGAATTTAACTTGCAAGAACTTCTCTCTAGGCTAGGCATCTTCAGTTTTAAAGACCTTCTGAAACCCAAAGACAGCCCCCATCAAAACTAAAGGGAAACCACAGGGATCTGCACATCCACAGCTACAATACACCACAGCGGGTACATTTGCAGCTTCTCATCGCAGATTCAGAGATTCCCCACTCTTGCTCTGTGAGGAACAGGTCACTGTTTACCTGTGCAATAGGAGAGACATCCAGATTAACCACAGGCTTTTTTCCCAGCCACTGTACAGGAGCTCTTTAGCTAAACTCCTTAAATGTTCTAAGAACTGTGGCATGCTTTCCACAGATTTTCCATCCATGTCTTTGATTTGCTCCTCTGCTGTCTGGAAGAAAGCCAATGACTGGAAAGTATTTTAAAAAGCGTAAATAGGATAATTCAGATAATGCTAGGATGAACAGCCTGACATCAGCCCTATGAAAAGTCATGAAAAAGCTGATATTGGATAAGTATAAAAATAAGGAAGATTATAATTAATGCTAATTAATACTAATTACTTCATTAGTTTACAATGGGAAAAAAGACAGGTTTTATCAACCAAACAATCACTAATAAAATTACTGGTTTGGTTAAAGGCAATTACCTTGGCCTGACACACTTATGTAAGGTGTCTGAGTTACCCAAAAGAAGGTTAGAAGTCTGATTATCATATCACATGAGGAAGAGTTATCCACTTCTGAATATGAAACAAAGATATCAGTGTATTAATCTCTAAATCAGCAGGAAATATGTGTACCATGATGAAATAGTTGGTAGCCACAAAGACGAAATTAATAACTAACAAAGGGAACACTTTAAGCAAGGAAAAGACGGTAGATGGTAGATTCTTCACAATTTGGAATCTTTTAGAAAGAAACCTTCTTAGTGTAAGCATCTGGCATGCTTACATAATAGACATTAGCAGCTTAATGCAAAATTAAAAGGTAAGGCGCTCTGGTTTATATTACAAAAGCGATAATCATAACAGTCTTTTCAGGCCTTAAAATGAATCTATTAGCATGGTTCCAATGTGCAGCACAGGGGGTTCCTCAGCATGATCTCAAAGGCACTTTCTTTGATCCAGCTTTCGGACACGCTCAGAATCGTTAATCCCAACATGGTGGGGTCTGTCTCTTACTATTTCTTCTTGTAATGTCATTTTCGTTCCTTCTGCAGCAAGACTTTTGGAGCGTCTCCCTCTAGCAGAGTACCGGCTTTCCTAGAGGTCTCCCTGGTGCATCATCTAACTGTGCTTCTGTGCCACTAGGCCAGTTTCCACAATGATCAGCCCATACTACCGACCTGGTTTACATTATTTATTGTAACTCTCTTTATTACAATAACTTTCAGATTCCGGTAACATTTTCTGCAGCTGGCTGAAGTCATGCTGTAGCATTATACCTTAAAGCATACACCTTATTTTGTGCCATGATACCTTGAAGGTGCATCTACCTGCAATGTGACACCGCCATGGAGTGCCTATGTTTGGTATCAAGTACCCAGCCCTCCATTTGTTCTCTTACAGCCAGAACAGATCCCCGTCGTGCTATGCTGTATTGCCTAGGTGCCCACATTTAAGAACTAATCTGACGCACTTCAGCTGAAACCCACCGTGGGCTCCCTGCCTGTCCAGGGAAATTATCACCTCCAAAGTATAGGGGCTCCCTCACCACGCCAGCCTCTAGAAATACCTCTCTCTGCTACAATACCACCACCAAACCTAAGGCAAACAGGATCCCAACTCAGATGAGCAGTTATGGTCTGAAAGTTAGGCAGGATGAATATAAGCCTGTATGTTATCTTTGTAGATCCAAGAGAACTGATATCAAATTAGATTAGCATTTTTCTCCTTTTCCAAATCACCTTTTTCTTTATGCAGTTTCCTGATTATGAAATCTCTGTAGCAACCTTAATGGGTATTTTGACCCAATGGACCTTGTGATAAATGCCATAATCATCTATTTGGAGGCTGTCCCATGTTCTCAAGACCATAGATTTTTGGATCACAGCCTTTTATTTCATTTTCATTTGGCTTCTGTTCCTAAGCACTTCACTTATTATCAAGCCCTTTTGTTGTGTGCACTCCAGTTCCATCCTACTAATTGGCTACAGTGTAGGCCTATGATCCCTATCAAATTAACTCCTACTGTAATTGAGCCTGCTAGAATCACATTGCCTGCATAACCTCCTCTTTAAGTCATGCTCTCATTGCTGTAACATCTACACCTAATGTAGAACTTGCAATACTTTCCTTTACACTTTCATCAGTGACTATGCATCTGAAGCTGTCTTGGACAAAAGCATCTCTTACGCAAAAACTGAATGCCTTTTTATGACCACAAAACAGTTGACGCAATGGTCAATATCAAATGGTAAAATTAAAAATCAGTCCATTCAGCTAAGTCAGGTGACTTTGTTGATTTTAGAAGTACCAGGGGATTCTTCTTGCATTGCATAGTAGTGAGTGGACATAGTACAAGATATAGTCAAAGACTCTAAAATAGTCAAGATTTTCCATTGTGACATCTAGGCAGGGGTAGTAAAAGTTTCCTTCTGGATAGGTTAGTGAGTGACCTTGTGGAAGACTGGGAAGAAAGAGGAAATTCACTTTAAATGCCTAAGACATTTCATTTACTCTAGTCATCAAGGCGCTCTATAAAGTCAGTGAAACCTCCATCCCAAGCCATGTACCTGGCCATGCTCTAGAAACCCATTTCATTTGGTTTAACTAACGTAATAAGAATCCACTCAAAAATCAAAACGTTGTTGAAGATTTCCATATGGATGTTGTTACCCAGAACAAAGCCATGATGCACAGGTGCCAGGATTCATGGTGGGNATGAACTCTGGGCGGTGCTTTAAGAAGTAGCTTAGTGAAAATAATTAGAACAGGAAATACAGTCGGCTAAGTAGAAGCTACTTTAGCACTCCTTTTGCTATTTTTACTTGCACTGGTTAATACATCCTTACATCTTAAGATAACTAGGCCAGCTTGTCTGAGGGAACGCAGAACAGGGTGCTAATTTCATCTCTGCCTCACAATTCACCAGTGTCAGCACTTCCTAAACCGGAATTAGGCATCCTGTCCTATTTGATGATGTCGCATAGCAAGTTCTATACATTGTTACTTTTTTTCTGTCAAATTAAGCAGAACCATCAGATTTTGACGAAACCTGTTGGACTAATAGTAGTCACCCACTCACTCTGTGGCCTTCAGTATCGCTTTTCCCACCTCTCCCTTGTCAACAGCACATCCTGCCTTCTGCAGCCGCTTGTATGAAGTATCCAAAACTTTCCAGTGCCCTTTAGTTATTACAATTCTTGGAGTAACTGATTAGTATATAGACTTAATTACATATAGATGATAATAGAAAAATATCTTACTCGTGATTGACTAAGACTGGCAAGCACAATCTGCATTTTAAGAATTTCTTCTATGGAAAATTATCTCAGAAAGCAGAAAACCAAAATGGTCACTTTCAGTTCAGGGTGGAACTTCTTAAAGATTCTGCAGAATCTTCCTGACAAGTCATCGGCTGCCTCTGAGCACATAAATTGCACTAACAATGGAAATTCCAGAGCAACTGTTTGTCATCAGATTAGAATGTCGATGACTTAAAATAAAGACAAGGAAAGATAGGTGACAAATACATAGCTGCAGCTTAGAAAAAAACCCAACAAACCTCTGTTAATTTATTCGAAAAGCAGGTATTTCTGACTGCCAAATTCCTATTTTTTTTGCATGTGTAAGTCTCATTGAATCTACTGTCTGGAGTGCAGACCCACCCAGGCAGATTGAGAAGGGAAAAACTGAAATAGTTTAACACAGAGACATTTGCATTAGTGAGGTAACAGGAGTGTTTTAATCATGTTTCTCTTATTAAATGAAATAAAAATTTTCTTTAGGGTTCATAAGTATTGCTTATTTAGAGTTGCCTTATGAAAAACCAGCCTTTAACGAAAAGACTTGCTTTCCAAGCAGTCAGTGACTCACATGCTTTTAAAACAGCTCTCATTCCTATGAGCAATACTGAAGACTAGAACGATCATAGAGTCTACTAGAAAACACCTATTCCCCTCCGTTTCTCTATTTTCGCATTACTCATACAGCTACACATAAAAATATTCAGAACAAACAAGACTTTGGATGCACAGTTAACAACAACAACAAATCGCAAGCATGATCAATTTATCATATCAGTACAACGACATTGTTGATCCTTCTCTTCCAATCCAGTTTGAAACTGGAACCAAATAGAGCCCAAGGGGCTATTTCATTTTCAAGAGTCAGAGAGGTCTCCAACATGCCACTATATTTGATTCTTGGTCAGCGACATTTCTTCACCCCCAATATGCACATACAGCACCATCCATACACTATCTCTCTTGTGAAGACAGAGGCTGCCTAATGATATTTTATTATTTAATGCCTCATGTGCAAACAACTACAATAACCTGCAGGAACAAGAAAGCACTTCATTTGTTAATGATTTCAGAAAAAATTAACTAATTTAGAAATAAAGTTTGGAAGGCATTTTTCTCCTGTAAGCAAGCACTGGCTATTTGGTATGCAACAAGCACCCATACACCCTGTGGAGCCTTTTAGGCCATCCAACACTGGCGCTGTGACCTGACAGCAAAACACAAACCAGGATGGTGTTCACTTCTTGCCTCTCCTTTGTGCTGGAAAGAGACACCACATATACACAACTATCTAAGGCCAAATAGAGACTTTCAAAATGTTGTCTATTACTTTGTAGAGTCAAATTGCTTTTCTACATGTATATACCCAGTTTGCCTCTACACTGTTTAAATGCAATTCCTTCATAATGCTAACATAACACAGATCACTACCAACAAACAGAGAGGCAAATTTTTCCTTTCAAAGCAGTGTAGTCTCCACAGGATAAAATTTAACCTTTCATATTGAGCAGAAGGAAAAATTTACAAGATCTTAAAGTATACTATAATGTGCTCTCTATAAAACAAAATTAGAGCTGAACTCCTTCTTCACATTTAACCGAGGCGTACAAACTTCTCCCATATAATTCCAGGCACTTAAATGAGGTGTCTGTGGAGGAGCCTGGCTGTCCTACGCTCCCTCTCCACTTGCAACAGAGACAGAAATAAATTTCCTGAAGTGTGATAATTCCTGTCCTCCCCCACCACCCCTAAACAAAACCTTTCCTTCCCCTCAACCTGAATGGCTTCGGTGAGATTGAGAGGTACGCATACAATTGCTCTCACAGTTCTTGATTTATTATCTTACACGGAGACAAATTACGGTTGCTTTATAAGAACACAGGACTGGAAGCAATGCCCTGGGCTATCACATCAAGACTCTGTTCTCCTCAACTCCCTGTGTTCACCTCCCCTCAAGTATTTGTAGTGAGCATTCACAGTCCTTCTCAGCCCTCATTTTGCTAGTCCAAACAAGCTGGGGTCCTTTGTTCTCTCCTTGTAAGACAGCTCTGCATTTTCCTGATCACCCTAGTAGCCCTTTCTTGGCGCTTATTCCAGATTGAATTAATCTTTCTCGATTACGTTGACCTGAAATACACACACTGCTGCAGATACTGCCTCATTCCAGCCTTATACAATACCAATAACGCTTCCAGGTCCACTGGAAATACTTGGTCTCACGCTTCTTTGAATCCTGGTTGCATTTTTCTTAGTAGCATCGCATTGATGATTCACAAACCTCCTAAGTTAGACAAACAGACATCAATCTGTCTTCTTCATTCGCGTTTCCACAGAGGAGCTTCCAGCTAGTCATGCCTGCCCCTGGGCTACAAGAGTTTTAATGAGTTAAATGAAACAGGCAACAAACATTTTTGTCCTGGCTTCACTAGCTGAGATATTAAACACATATTAAGGTCATTATTTTAGAGCTGTTTTCTCAGGGGCTATTTCCAAGCCTTCCCCAAGATTAGCCAGCCCCATTCAGAAGCACATAACCCTCAGCAGCACAGGGCCATAAGGCTAACCTGGCTCTTCCCACCAAGAGTAGCAAGAGGCTGCCAGAAGTTTATGCTGTCTCTTCTTTTTTTCTTTTATTTCTGAAATATTTTATTCAGCTTGCCAGAATGACTGAAACCAAGAAATCCAAACAGTTTAATGATACAAAATGGTTCAAATTAGTGTCTGTCTTGTTTTTCTCTGTAGTTTAAGGGATCAATATTAATGAAGAGAGAAGCTATAAACATCATTAATGAGGATGAAGCGGAATATCCCCAACCAGAGCCGTATGCACTTGAGCTTGCACCAAATGAAGATGACATCCACTATTAAAGGCTGCATTTTAATCCAGCCACAATAATAACAGTGAAGTTAGTGCTATTGGTAAATTTTAATAGATGATGTCTTACAAAAGTGCCCTACTTGAAATTCAGCCCAAAGACTAAATTAAAGTCAAAGCCCTAGTCAGTTAACTGGGCTATAACATGTGAAGAATTGATTTTCTTATTTTCAGCTGTCAGACCTGCTACAAAGAATGAGTTTTAATTCTGGGGATGTTATTAAACTCCTTGCTTAACTGGCAGAAAAATGGAACCGCTAGCCAGGCGATAGTAGTGCGGCTGTCGGAGTGAATGACACCTGTCAGAGTATGATGAATGACCCTCTCTGCCCCACAATCCCCTGCTCTGTCACTCAGGTGAGGGCCATTAATCTTCATCGAGGGCCTGTCAGGCCAGGCAGCCACGACGACAAAACGTCTTCTCGCATTTGCCACTGCCACACACGTAACAATGCGATATTCTTATTGTCACAGCAACGTCGAATTAGCATAATTTATTATGACTTTCCTCTCCCCGAGCCCCCTCCCCACCCAAAACCCAAGTAGGGGAGAGATGCGATTAGACAGATGGAGGGTAGGCCCAGCCTGCCAGCCCCGGAGCCCCCCGCAGTGCTTGATGAGGAGTGGAGCATCTCTACAAACCAATCAAAAAGCTGGCAGTTCAATTACAGAGTAATAAAGGGACATTCATCATTCAATTAGGCACCTGTCATGGTTTCACAAAAGGGAAAACTTCTAACCTGAGACTCCAGGGAGAGGATGCTACAACCAGGAGGCAGAGAAATAAATGAAAAAAGGACAAAGTCAATTACTGGCCAAACCAGACAAAAGGAAATATGTTAAAATAAGGGAAAAGTTATCCCTAGGCAAAAATCAGGAAAGTTACATGACCTTACAAAGATTATAAAGGGCCAGCATTAAAAGAGCTCCGCCACTCTACTCTGCAACACGCACACTACTAAATTTCCCCCCTTGCAAGCTTCAGTGAAAGCTGAAAAAGCTGAATGTTATCACGAAGAAAGCTTTAGGGAAATACGATTGTGGTTTAAAAGCCCCAAAATTGCTACTGCAAGAGCATACCACGCACACCATCTTTAGAAGGAACACACCTATTCACCTCAGCTTGTTGCTGTGCCTTGTTTGAAATGCTATGAACACCTGGGTTGATTCTTCCTATCATGTTAGAAACATTAACAATTCTGTTAACCACCAACAAAACTAGGTGAACCCTTTCCAAAACAAACAAACAAACAAAAAAAACAACCAACATCACTAACACGCCATATAAATGCTAAGACTTTGGCACGTAAAACAGCAGAGAAACTAAGCAGGCATGCTTCATTCAAAGTTATTTTGTTCAATTTATGTGCTTCATAGTTTGCAGAAGCCAGATCTTGAAAGTTATCGAAAATTAGAACATGGCAGAGATGAGATTGTTTGTCAGGCGGAGACTGGAACTAATGTGGATTTATCCTGTTCTGCAGCTGCAAATAACAGGTAAAAAAAATAATAATATTAGATTGCTGAACAGCTGCTTGTGCAATAAACTCTGTTAAGTTGATTACCTGCCTGCTAAGAAGGTTTATAGTAAATTGCGACTCCAACATTAAATTACCAGAGCAGCAAAGGTAGGATTTGGTTGGAAAGATGTAAGACTAATCCAAAAACATTCTTTAGAGGTGATGAATGAAACCCTGTATAACCAGCTAGAATGGGTAGAAAAGTCTAGTGTCTTGGTGATTTGAATCCAATACTCATTTTCAGAAGGGCTGTCCAAGTCCTGGTGCATGCTTACACAGAGCAGCACAGGGCCATGAGGAATCCTCCATTTATCACTGTATGAGCGTAACATGGCACGTCTACTTATCCCCCTGCTCCGTCACAGTAAGTCCAGGAGCATGCCACACTAACACAGCTATAAAGTTTCCAGGAGACAAGCTAGTTCCTGTGTGGGGTTGCAGTTTGACATGTAGAAGTGTCACCTCACTCAGATGTGGGTCAGGCTACAGTTCTGAGTACTCATGTCACATCAGAGCATAGTACTCATGTCACATCAGAGCATAGGATTTACACCTCCAAATGATGCTAATGGTTTTCAAAATCCTGCCTAAATGAGTTCGTGTAGTGTAACAATTAGGGAACTCTTTGGAAATATTTTGTCAATTAATGAGGAAAAAATATTGTCAGATAAATTTGCTTGGGTTTAGCATACGACTAACTCCAAGCACAAGCAATTTTTTTTACAGCAGTAGTCAGAGCTGGTCTTGCTGGGGAGGGGGAGGGAATCATCATTATGCAGTGTTTTCTTTACAAGAGGATCTAAATCTACAACAGGGTGCAAAATAATGTAAGCAATTGATTTGTGTGGTGAATACTTCCTCCCATGTCTTTTGCATTTGCATCCCAGGGCCTAATGAAGTTCTGATACAACATGACAAAGAGACTAACAATGCCTCCATACCTCGCTCACAGGGGGTGCTGCGGAGATCAGTCTGTTAAGGTTTTTAAACTGGCTTGGAGATGAAAAGTGCTACATGGCATAAATACTAGCTATAGCATTGTGCATTGTCTTCATTACACTACTTCGAAAAAGTCATCATAGACTATTGTATTGGCTTTCCCGTAACACCAGGCAGGGGATTTTTTTGTTTTCTCCTTTTGGTATAAATACATTCTAAACACAAGCTTGCAAAATCCAAAAGATGGAAGACAAGAAAAAAAAAGGCCAGAATTATTGAACCACAGAATTTATAACTCCTGCCCTATCCTTTCCCCTAGAAAACATAGTTTATCAATACAGTGGTTGCCTTTGAGATTAGTCACAGTGTCAAGGTTTTCAACAGAACAGAGGCAGCGAATGGTGCGTGCAACTCAAAGGTGTTTGATGGTATCAGTCCTCGAGGTCTTGTGCACACAGTTCCACTGCTGCCGTGCAATGGTTCAAAAAAAACTGAAAGCCAAGTGTCCAGGGAATAAGTTACAAAATTAGTAATTTGTTGTTCCTGCTTTGATGTCAAACAGAAAACAAACAGAAATAATACCCCTTTCAGGAAGTCTAAAAATAACTAAATAAGACAAACAGAGCTAAAAATACAACAATTGGTTTCAGATGCAGAGCCGCAATTATCAGGCTCCAAAACATCCAATTTGCCTTCTCTCCTGCACAAGCATACATTATAAACAACCCTGGGAACTCAGAGACTAATGCAGGGATTCTCAGAAGTTTTGTACGAGGGGAAATTTGGTGGCAGGGAGGGTAGAGCACTCCTTTGTATTCCTAGCAGGTCACTACTATTTGAAGCTCTGTTTTGCCATATAGACCTCTATATAACGTGTCACAATAACTTACTAAGCACTACAAATTAATTAAGAAATGCATAGATGATCCTGAGTTTCCAATATGGTAGCCTGTAACAAATCAGGTTATCTAGGGCTGTCACATCAGTGATCTGCTTTATTAAGACTTAATAAACCTGGCACATTTACCCAAATGCCTCAAAGAGCACAATTTACCCTTCTTGTTCCTGTGGATACTGTGCGGTTGCCTTGAGAAACACATTTTCCCAGGGAGGAAGTGCTACCAGGGGTACATGTCAGCAAATCCACAAAAGGAAAATGAGGGTAGAGGGAATAAAAAAAGGTAATCATGTTGAGACGAAAAGGGAAGACAGTAAAGTACCAGGACGATAGCAGGATGAATAATTGATGAGCTGGTGGTTTACGAGTGAGTTTCATTATTATCCTGCAGGTTCATTAAGCACTGTCCCACGCTCATCTTTGAGGGTTCCTCCCAAGTTTTGATTAGGTGCTGCAAGTCTTTTGCTTAGACATCAGAACTTCAGGCCTTCAGTGGTGACAACCGCTTCCTAAGCCCCAGTCCCTTCAGCCAAGTACCTTTCAGAGCTGTTTTCTATTCCCCTCCCACTAATCACAAGTCCCTAACCATGACAGCAAGTCTTAGTAAATAATATATCAAGATAAATGATAATTGTTCTGTTTTAAGTGTCTCCTAATGAGCATCATAAATTAAAAATTAATATTGCAAAGACTGTATGAATAGCATCAACGCTATAAACAGAGCAGCAGGGATCAAGAATGCAAATGAAAGTGAAATGCTCCCTTATCTGCCCCCCTGTATGAAAAAATTCTGGAGCCAGCAGACTGTTAGGCATTACAAAGCCAATAAATGACTTTAATGAAGTTCTGTAACAGGCAATTTCTTCTTAATCTTCACTTCACCTTCCAATATTTGGCTCTTCTGGATTGTGAGATTTCTTTTGTGTATTTTTTTTTTTTCTTTAAACCATCTCTCAGGAACTTTGTTTCTTGTTAGGTACAACAGTAATCTCAAATTAAAGCATGCTGCTGCAGCAAAAACTAGGGAATGGGCTGGTTAACAGATTGCTTGTCCTGATGATCATGCAGAAGGGCTAAAGCGATTTGGCAGTAGCCATTCTGTTGTGTGACGTTGCTATTATCGTTGTGCCTTCTATTCAGAGAGTGCATTCAAATGGTGCCTTTTTCTGGGTGAATGAATAAGGTACACTTAACTATGCCCTTGTACCTCCAAGTTTCAGCTAGAGAGAAAGGAGGCAGCTGGAATTCTTACCCTTCCTTCTTCCAGAGCCTTACGTTTGTCCAATTTAGATGTAGCACAAGTATTTGCACAAGCAACGTTTGCCCCTTTTTTTAATGGCTGGAATAATCTGTAGCTGAATCCCACCTCCTTCAGTTTTGTAAATACTAAAATTGATCCTCTTGAAGCAAATGTCTTTGGATGCTGTATTTGCATCGTCACGTCACTAATTATTCCTAGGCAGTAGATAACATCAGACTTGGAGAAACAAGTAACATACAAATTCACTAAGTTATGAATGACACAAGATACAAGTTCATGAAGGAATCTGACACTCAGGCTAGGATTAGAACACTTTGATAATTAACTTTTTTTTTTTTTTAAAGATACCTAGCAAGTCTTCTAGTCCTTGTCAATAATCAACAACCAACCAAGGGACCACAGAAAATAAGACTTCATCATCCAGCACATCAGACTGGATCACCCAAAACGCCATTTCACCACCCATTCTGTAATTCCAGCCCTCTCTACTTTTTTCTTGCTTGCCTTTTCGTCCCCTCAAATGGCAGCTTTGAGGTAAGGAATAGATAGCAACATCCAGTCAGCTAGTCTGCTCCTTAAATTATACGAGACATGGGAATAGTGGGCTTAAAGAAAGAGAGCGTAAGTTATACATTATGAAGAAAAGCAATTACTGAGAAGAGGCTACTCGTCCATCTCCATCATTTTTAAGCCTAAAGCAATGGAAGTGCTAGTCACTGCTCTGTAATTAAGGCTGAAGTCTGCATTTCAAAGAAGTTCAACTTCTTTCCGTGATGCACCCTCTCAAACAGAGCATTTGCTCTTTAAAGCACAGAAAGACTTTTGAGAATTTATAAATATTTTACTTCAAGTTCATTTTTATGACAAAATTAGACAGTCTGTGCCTTTTTATTGTCGCAGTTGAAATCAGTACTAGGATAACTCAGACTTTAAATACTGCTGCAAAATCTCAGCATAACAGAAATTATTTTTTCTAGAGCAAATGGTTCTCTTATCTTCCTCTTGGATACTGTCAGACAAGACTGAGACTCCTCTTAAACAAGATGTCAATGATATCAGAGATAACTAAACTACTCTTCAACTCTAAAAAGTTCTTCTTAAGTAAGTGTTACGAGACATTTATGCTCCCCTAGTGTTAGGAGCTCCCTGGGTGGAAGACTTCACTTCTACCATCACTACACCTCAACGGTTCAGAATTGCTTGCTTGGCTTTGTTGCCCTGGAAGTTTAGGCAGAAGCACAGGCAAAGCCGTTAAAAGCACACAGTCATTAAAAGTTGGAGACTAATGTATCTTTGAAATCCAATTTCATCTCCTTTGGGACAACAAACAGTAAAATGCATTAACCATAATTGTATGGTTATCTCAGGGCATCACTAGATGGAAGAATTAATGTTATTCCAAATTTCAGCAAGCCTGGATTTGTTTTAAATGTGATTTTAATTCTAAGATACTTGGATTTATAATTTTGGTCTTTAGTTAAATAAAATATTACTGTAACATCCGTAACCTTTAGATTACTAATACAGTACATCCACAGTGAACTGTATTTTAATATTGGAAACGTTTTTTGTTTGGAGATTTACATTTGTCTGGGGATCCTCAGCTGGTGATAATCGCCGCAGCTACACTTAATGGATCTATGCCAAATCTACGCCAGCTGAGGATCTACACATGTATATTTGCTCTCTTGCCTTTTTTTTTTTTTTTAAAGTTCATACAAACTATGAGCATTATACCCAAGTGCAATTCCTCTTTTCTACCAACAATGGGTTTTGCACTGCTGCCCTCAAGTTTGATCTGTGCTGAAGACACCTGCTCTCAAGGAAATGAGCTGGGACCACCAACTCATTTCATAAAGGGCCACCGAGCAGCTGTCACATGGTAGCAACTCCCAGGCAGTACTGACCTTTAACAAATCTGAACCACTGACCTAGAGGTAAAAGGCTCTATATCCAATTACCAATCCCCTGAGCGAGCCACTACTAAGTTTTGCCTTGAAAACATAGATAAATATGCACAAAAGAATAAACAAGAATGAAGTAACACAGAAGTTTCATCATCGTTAATATTTTGCTATACACCAGATCTTGGAAATCAAATATACCATTGCCACCAGCAGACTATCTGGTCTCTGTGCCTATGAAAAAAAGGCCTATTAAGAGGGACAGACTGAAGCAATATTCCCCCTTCTTTCCTCTTACATAACTAATAGAAAACAAGAATATCCACACAAGATTTCCATAAGGAAAGAAAAGAGAATGGTCAATTTAATGTCCATGTCCCCCCCCGCCCCCCCCCATGAATTCATCTATGTAAATAACACTTTCTCTGCAAATGGCTAAATAGTAAGCATAAAAATACCCTTATTCTGTGAAGTAAGCCATTTCCTCTGCCTGCAAGTTCAAGAAAAAAAGGCCACTTCATGATTGAGAGCCTGATAAAATGAGCTACAACGCTACCCAGTTAGAGCTCAGGGAAGAACACACTTTTCTCTGCTTTGGTTCCATTTCACTCGCATTATTCTTGATAGAGTCAGTAAGCAGCAGCAGCAGAACGCAATCTTCCTTTATTTTTAGCAATACTGAAGCTGCAAGAGAATTCCTCTTTTCTTCTCTCCCAAATATTATTAGGAAAAAAAAAGACAACATCTAACTTAAGCAGTAATAACACAAAAAGCTGCCTTAATGATTTCATCTTGATAATTTACTGCAATTAGTACATAATTATATCAATGCATCTTTATAACTGTGATAATACAAGCTTTAACTAAGGCACCTTTCAACAAAGGTGAGCAACAAGAGTTATTAGAAATGAGTCACTGAAAGTTCACTTCCTCTTTTAGGCTCCAAATCGTGCCACACTTAGCCCTCTGGGTCTAGGTAGACGTGGACTGCAAGCTGCAGGCTGAGTGGCAGCTTGCCATCCATCTGCCCATCTTGCCAGCATCTTCCTCTGTCCCACCCAAGAGAACAGGAGCTTGGTACAAAATATGCTGACAGGATAGCAAACGAACAAAAAGGCTGCGCAAGTCTTAATTTCAAGCAGCAACTTATAGAATTTTCTTTTAAAACCCCACAAAACACTGTCTTTTGTTATGGTTTCCAACAATTTCTACCACAACGGCTGTCCCTGCTTGTAACAAGGAACTCATGACAGTGGAGTCACTTTCCCGAATGGAATAGTTTTTGTGTGCTTGCCAGAGGTTTTGCAGAGCTATTGCACTACAGCCCATCAATCCTCTCACCTTCACAGGCAGGGAGAGCCTTGAAGGCAGCAGAGCCAGTACACAGAGGAAGGAGAGCCCTGGGGGTTAGCACAGGGGTGGGATCTCAGTTCCAATCCCAAGTCTGCCACTGCCTTGTTGCAAGGCTGCAGACAAGTCTCTTCTCAGCTTCCCCCTTATTAAGAAAGCATAAGGGCATGAGTATCCTTTGCAAGCTATATTTTGGATTTTATGTCTACAAAAGCTGAACAATGCTATTACTTAAAGAAAGAGGCACTCTGCAAGCACTGGAGAGCTTCCCTGTCCTTAGCGAGTGGGACCACTTAAGTACCAGAAGTGAAAGGGACAGAGAAACTCTCTTTCGTGAGTTTTCTGTTGCACCCCAGTGTACTTTGCCTACTGCTACTCTGGTAATGAATGCAACACACAGCCAGAGAAATAGAGCAATGATGCTCTGAAGTCTCGAGGGAAGGATTTTTTTCTGACCAACCCTTGTGGATTAACCTGGAGCCTAACATGTCTCTTCACGCTCCATGCTGGGACCAGCATTTGCCCCTCAGAGGGAGCTGACCATGATGTGGCAAGTTAGCTTTTCAAGAACCACCATGTAATCCCCCTCCTGCACTTGGACAGCTGTCAGGAAGGGGCTTGCAATGAAACCCAATACAATGGCACACCGAACAGCACAGCACTCTCTATACTACCATATCAAAGCCAAACCTGAAATCACGGTCACATGTTTCCTCCCCTCAGGTGAAAGCACGACAGAGGGCATTCAATAGCAGATGCACTATAGACTCTTGCTAAGAAATGAAGTTGCTCAAGAAACATTGTTTATTGGTAATCTGTCACAGACTCATTTGCACTTCGAAATGTTATATGTATCACTGACATGCATCGCTGTTTAAGGATCAGTGGCAGACTGTCCTTCAACATTTGTATACATTAACTTGGAATTTACATTTACAAAGTTGACTTTTGCATTAAAATTGTTTAAGACAGTCACTGAAAGAGAGCATGATGTTTGTAGATTTGTAGAGGAAACAAGATTTTCCTCTTTTGCCATTTTTAAAGTTTTGATAATAGCTGATACTCTCTTTGGTACTGCATCCCTCCCGGGGGGGTGGCAAACTTTCTGGAAAGAAATTTATCTCCCTTGGTATCAATTGTCAAGACTCAAGCGTCCTACCCTTCCTCCCCAGTCTGTAAAGACAGTGGTTTGGATTTATCCCAGCTAAAGAAAGATAGGATGTCATGTAAGCAAAACTTATCAACTACACAATGAGAACAGACATTAGAAAACTAGTCTTGACAAGACTCCTACCTTGTAAGCAGCTAAAACTTTATGTGCAGTATTCAGATCTTTTTCTACACAGTATTACTCCATGCCAGCAGCCACAAAGTGAGCTGCAGAAAGCCCAATACAGTATTCACAAAAAAAAAAAAAAAAAGCGCAATGTGAGTTGGATCAGTCCCTCAAAAGCCAAAAGGTTTGATTTATTTTTAAGGAAATACATTGGTGAGAATCGGTGGTGTGTGGGGGAGAAATCTTTCGGCTTGCCTACTCTATAAATCAAACTGATTTTCCCCCAAATAAATATATAAGTGAATGACCATTTTAGGACTGATGTGAATCAGTCCAGAAGGAATCATTTTTAAGAAAGTTGCTAGTGAACGGAAACAGGTGGCTATAATTTGAGTTAAACTGCAACCTTAACTGTAGTGTTTGCTATCATGAACACTATAACAACAGATGTACAGTTGCACCTTGGGATGAATTCATTATGGCCTGAGAAACATAATCATGCCATTCAGACCATATTTTGTCCATATGCTCATGTGGTTTACACCCCGGGTTTATTGGCATTGTACTTGGTTATATAGCAGGAGACTCCCAGGATCATAATTTGCACTTACTGTTACCATTAAGGAGAATCCCTTTGTAGCATGGGTTTCCCTTTAAGGCAGACTCCCTTTCAGAGCAGGGAAGGTAGGCCTGGGTCACAGCCTTTGTGGACACTGAGAAAACACATCACTTGGGAAGCTCTTCATACACAAGGCATCGCATACCTCAAAGAAATAGAAAAAATTAACCTGAAGAGTACAGGGGGCTACTGTTCAGGACATTTTACAGTTATAAAAATGTAGATTATATTGCTATCTTATCCTGTAATTTATGGGATGAATACTGTAATTCATTGAATGTCACGACTTATCTTTTATTCATATAGTTACTATTCCATTACCAGAGAGGGAGGTTTGTCAAAGGTTAATTATTTTAAATTGCTCAGGCAAATTTATTTTGATTTGTACAATTTTTTTTGAATAATCAAAGGGCTATATATTCATACTGCCTTACCAGGATTCATTTAAAAAAAAAAAAAAAACCACAACTCCTTGATGATACAGTCAGATTAAACAAATGCTTTCGTAAGGACCAAAAACGGATTCTTTCAACCCTAAATGTAAAGAAGCTAAAAAAAAATTGGCAATAGTTCTTTTTGCCCCTTCAGTTTTACTGTAAAAAAAAAAAAATTCCCTAGCAGTCTTAGACTGCCGAGTTATCCTTCCCTCCAGCAATCTATTTACGAGTAAAGAGCATCTTGCCACAATCTCAAGACCTGTGTCCCTGGGGCAAGGACTATTCATTTTAATTGCTTCCAAAGCACCTATCACAACAGGCTCTTGATTTGCGCTTCAGCCGTGATAAAAAAATAAGTAGTACCATAGTACTGAAGTACTTATCACTGAGAAGTTCCCCACTGCTCTGTACCTCTTGGTTCCTAGAGATGCTCAATGTTATCAATTCAGGCAGCCGTTTGCCATTCAGCTTCAAGCAACTAATGTAAGAGCATAGGTTCTGGAAGCGATCAGCAGATCCACCCCAAAATGAAGTGGTCTGAACACACAGAGCCAAATCCCAACACTGTGCAGCAGGAATACCTCCCCCTCCGCTGACCCACAAGAGGAGCCCTGACAGTAGCTGGAAAAATGCTTCCAATAGGAGGCTGTGACATGGACTAACAAAACCAGGATGCCAACCCCCAGTAAAGTCCTTTAAACACAAACCTCATCTTTTTGCCTTTTGGGAAAAAAAAAAAAAAAAAAAAAATCACTTAGCCTATTTCTGTGTCTGTTTCCCTGTAAGCAAAGTGGGGATAATGATACTTACCCTGTAGGAGTGCTGGAAGTTTAAATCCATGCACAATCAAGTGCTGTGAAAGCCCTAAATGGAAAGTGCAAAGCAGGTGCTGAGCACTGTACTAAAAAAAATAATTACTATTCTTATTACTGAACTTCTGATGAGCCTGGTGGAGCTGTAATGGCAGGGCGGATGGTCCTCGAGGTTCAAGGGATCTTCGTCTGGACCCTTTTCTGCACTTTATGTTGGTTTCCAACTGTAGTAACTGCTGCTGTTGAGACAGAAATGCTTCTTGGGAGGATAGAGTGCCATAGCAAGAGAGGCACAGCTGCTACATCAGCACAGCTGTGGATTGGAAGTCATGCTACACAGCAGGCCAGGAGCAAAGTATGAGGTACAGTGTGGATCAGACTCTTCTGGAGAAGGCTCCGTTTTCAGAAGCTCTTATAACCAGGAGGCTACAGCAAACAGTCAATACCCCTAAGGGCAGATTCAGACCCTGTGCTGCAGGGTAGTGCTGGATGAGGTAGCAACAGAGTACTGCAACACCCCTGGTAGGCTCCACCTAGCCCAGCCAGGCAGCGCAGGGTACACCACCAACTAATTAACCTCCTTCCATGCCATGCTGTAGGCAACAGGGCATGGAAGGGGGTGATGTGGAGCAACAGGGAAGGAAACAGATCCTGCCACCTGCCTTGCCTTTAATACAGCTGCACTACGCTCCTGGAGGTTTGTAGCTCCTTTATCTGTGAGGCTCCTTGTGGGGGAAGCACACAATTTGTGGGTCTTGGCCACACAGTACCAGCAAGACTTCAAAGCCGGCTTTCGCTGGCTCCCTCCCAATTTGCCGCCTCCTCCCCCACTCTAGGCAAGGCTGCATTTCCATTCTGCCTGTCCTCAGACAATATTGTGCCTTATGGGCCCTCTGCCAGCACCTGCTGTGGCTTTAGCCAGAGAAGACAACAACCTAAAAATCTACCTTGAGTTACCTTGAAGTCTGGTAGCTGGAAAATAAAGCAATGTCCTATTGTTCTACACTCCCCCAACCCTTCATGTTTTCATAAACCTCTTGGACAATATCGGGGGTAGGGGAAGAAAAAAAAAGCTCCAGGGAAACAGCTGATTAGATTCTGGCAAGGCGGACCAAACATCTGCTTCAAACAAAAGACATCTGCATATTTCACATTTATTTTTCATAATTTACAGAAGCAACCTGCCAAAATTTAGCAAGGGAGAATAAACTAGCACATAATTAGCTAAAGTTTGCTTGCTTTAGAAGTTATTAGCATGAAGCCCAGTAGCTCACCTGGGAGGACATCAAGGAACGTAGATAACTACAGTTTGATTTTGTAAATTCAATTTTCGATCTGGTGTGCCAGGCCAAAAAACAACATTGCCATGCCAATTAACGCAAGCCAGCAAATGTCCTGATGTCCCCATGTCATACACTGTACAGCTGTCTCAAAGGCATTGATAACACTGTTTATTAAATAAGGATCGATTAGACAGACATTTTTTGCTCCAGTTTACGTGGTACAGCAGGCTTGCGGGTTGGAGAGCAGAACAACCCTTTTTTTTTTTTTTTTAAATCAGGAGGTACACTATGTACTGTGTGTACAGATGGTACAATGAGTGCTGGGGAAGCGGGCATGTGAATTTTTCAAGGCAGCCTAAGAGTCTTCGTTAAAAATGCAGACAAAAGATCGAGGAATGTATATGCCCTCGGTGAGCTACACTTCCTCAATTGAATTTTGTAATCTACTGGGTCATTAGTACATTTGATAGCTAATACACTTCCAATTTTAATCGAGTTAAGGGGAATAGCATGAAATCCTGAGGTTTTGAAATTCAGCTTTGAAATCAATAGGTGTTTCACTAAGTGTGCTTACTAACTCAGTATTTGGCCTGTAAGGGCAATAAACAGAAACAGGCAGAACTTCAGAGTGGGAAATCCTGCCTTTGCTGCAAATGGCAGTGGAAAAACTCCTGTTAACTCTGACACAGCCAGGGTTATACCCTGGAGTTGAAACAGGAGTTGAAGTAATAGGAAAAGGCTTTCTTACAAGCCCCAAATTAAACCCAGGTTCATAAAAGCATCTGCAAATCTGGATGAACCAAGGTGGAGGTTTGCCCTTGTCTCTCTGAGGAAGGATTTATTGTTTCAGACAGAAACCATGGGAAACTCACTCACTTGGACTGAATTCTGCTCCACATTTCAGATTTATTTGAACCTGAATCTCAGAGCAAAACTCAGGGAGTGAAAAAACTTAACTGCCAAAAAAATTCTGTCAACCCCAAAGGAACACAAATTGCCAAATACAGCACCGCTCTAAAAGACATTTCAAGCCCCTTAATCTAGGCTTTATGGCTTGCACCTCTCCATAGTGAGATGAATCCAAGACTCAATCTGAATACTATGAACTTTGTGGGAGTGAGGGGGTGAACGTATGAGAGAGTGAAATACCACCACCTAGATCTGGGAGGGTTTAGTTCTAAGGTTTTGCATCTGAATGCTGAAGGATTTAGGCAAAAGGGGTCATAGGAAGACTGGAGTAGGTCCCTCTTTTTGTGCCAGATTGAAACATTCTCACCTCAACAGGGATTCAGAGCTCTGAATCATGCCCATCACTATCTTAAGACACTTTCTTTTTCCCTACGCAGACTTGTCGCAATTGAGTCACAGAATCAAACCCACCTAACTTCACTACATAAATTACAATCTCTAATGTAACAACCTCCGTAATATTAAGTCATTCACAAGCAGCATTTGAACTGGTACTAGCGCTGACTATTGTATAATTATAATAGCCATCTTATATACTGAGCTTCCCTCTCCCTTGCTACCAACCCATTTCAATAGCATCATTTCCTTTACAAGTGAGGAAAACTGAGGCATATAGTAACAACATCAACTTCCCAGACACAAACCTCCCTCTTGGCAGAGGCAGGGACAGGACAGAGATCCCACCACAGTGCCAGCAGCAATTATGACCCTTTTTTTATTCTTTTGCATTAAAAAAAAAAAATTAAGAACGGTACAGTGGAACCAAGTGACTAAGTCTGCGTTGACCTACACTTAGTGCAGGGTGCTCCTAATTAGAGGTACATAGAGTAAATATTCACTCATTTCAAACATGCACTTAGTTTCTGTTTGAAGAAATTCCTAATCTTGTTTGTCTGAGTGAAGAAATTCCTAATCTTGTTTGTCTGAGTGAATCAAGACCACTGTTGTCGTTTGGGTTTATTAAAATAGGATTCCTACAAAACTGAACTGCTTCTTCCTGAGCTACTCTTTTTAATTGAACATTTTGAAACAAAATATGATTTCAAACAGTTAGAAGCACTTCACTAAGGATATCAAACTGGTACTCAAAATCTTGGGACTTTTCATTTTGCAGTGAGAACACTGGAATATTGATCTATCTATGAGCCAGCGTGTAACCAAGCTTGCATTTACATATTGTAGATCCCCCAAAAGTTTCACATTAAAATTTTTATCCAGATGTAGCCATTCTGAACAAGCCCCATCTGATTTGAAATGGTGACCACTGTATTGGTGCTACTGAACTTTGCTAGAAAGGATCTCTTCCTTCAAACTTGATTTATCTACTTACTGTATTTAAAGTGTTCTTCAGCCACTGCGTTTACCTGCATTTAACCACTTCCAATTTGGTCAACACAGAATTGACCAATTTTCACTGCCTTGCTTGAAACAGCCACAAGATGAGCTCCTGTTGCTTGTTCAAACTGGACAGGCTATTCTACATTCCTGTCTGTGGGCCCACACTCGGGAAAGCACCAAAGCACTTGCTTAACACACAGGTGGGGCTTTTGTCCTCTGCAGAAGCAGGCTTTAGTTACACTGCTGAAATTGCCACTTTGTGCAAAGCATGAAGATTTTTATGGCATGGTCACTAGGAAATGAACCGAGAACAACTACTTCTCTTCTACTGACTCCTTATTTCCCAGAAAGCAACTCTTTCCAGACCCTACCGCTGAGGCTGCCTTGCTGCCAACTCCTTACAGCCACTGCATCTCTGTCAGGATTATAACCTGCAGAAACACCGACAGGTAGAAATAACATTTTTTCTACTACTCTGGACATAGTACAAGATGAGCAAAACCAGATGAGAACAGTATTAAGCAGACAACGTTAAGCAGTAGTAAACATTCCTGATCATAGGATGGACCCGCTGCAGTGTTAATTGCAGCCTGCAGCATCTTGCAAAAGTGAAATTGTGTGTCTATGCGGGTCCTTTTCTTAATGTTACATTCGATCCCACTCACACGTAATTTCATTCTCCTGCTTTGTCATTATTCAACTTGTTTGTTCCTTTTAATTACACATACAGTAATTTATCATATATATATTTTGTTATAAAGATTTAATTAAACATATATTAATACAGTTTAATGATCTTGCCAGTGACCAAAATTCTCCTGTGGATTAAACAGAAAAGGAGGCATTGAACATAAATTTGTACAGCAAATAAACAAAAACACAGACAGCCTTGTAAAGCAGGAAGAAAAACAAGGCCTACATGGCCAATCTATTTCAAGAATGTTACAAATGGGAAGCATTTACTATTTTAAAAACATTAATCATATACTCACTTCATTTATTTACTTATCTGTGTTCTTCATGTAAATCTTTCTTGAAAGTGCGTAAACTCTTTAGAATTATAAACAAAAAGTGAAGTCACATTTTGTATTTCACCTGTTTACACTGTAATTACTCAACTTTGCTGAAAGCTGATGAATTAGAAGTTTTTCATTTCTATCTGCACCTTTTAGCTTGAAGGAATCTATTTAATATTTCAGCATAAAAAGTATATGAGTTACCACTAGATGAGGTAAGCTGCAAACCTGCCTATATGTATGCTCTGACCTCATGGATATTTGCCATAGGTTTCCTCACATTCACAAAACAAAAGACAATTGGCAGTACAGAAGACTAGATACTCCATATAGCTAGGTATCAAAATACTTGACAAGCTAATAAATTCACATTCTAGTATACCCCAGGAAAAGCATTTGACCACATAAACTCTCAAACTTGTGTCACCCCTCCATGTTTTATTTGTCTTAGAAGATTATGGATATGTACAAGGTCAGAAAAGAGCTACCATTGCTCAGCACAATCTAAGTAGGAACTAAGTAGGTTCTATGATGCCTTGGCTATATACCTTTTATTTTCCTTCTTCTGGAAGCTGGTTTTAGCTTACTTTTTCATTTCAGATACGTTGCACAGCCCAGCAGTCTGCTGCTTTTCCTTAGTTTCATGAAGAAATGATTGATTCCCCCCCCCAAGACTGGACAGGCCCTGACACAAGCAGAGACCCTTTGATGGTTGCCAGAAAACACCTCCTGCAGTCTCAGCCCCCTCACCCTAATGCTCCCAGGGCTGTACCTGGACTAGGACTGGCCATGCTCGAGCCACCAGCCTTTCTCCTCTTTCACCCCAGAAAAGCATGGTCCAGAAAGAAGCACCGTTGTATTTTGCTTGGCACATGTGATGAGATGAGCATTCTCAACTGTGAGAGGCAACAGTTACCAGCTATGCACCCTGCTTGTATATTACAGATCTCTCAGTGATGCCACATCTCTGTCCTCCTCTAAGTCCTTTTTTTACTCTCCATTCGAAAGCAGAGAAACCATTAATAAAAAATTCACTTCCCACTGTGAGGGAAAACACTTTTATGAGCAATTAACGTTCGCGGCACTTACACAGACTTAAAAAGAAAGCCCCACACAAGCCCACCACCATTTATTTTGTCCCCTCCCTGGAATTCTGATCAAAGCAAAGACCAGTTTTCAACTCATACAAGAAGAAAATGAAGCAATACATAGCTGCAGCATGCTCAGAGTGCCCTTTCTGGTTCTCATCAGTGCCACAAAGCCAGGTGAATAGCAGTGGTCACCCTACAAGCCCTTCTCACTTACAAGCAGCAGCAAAAGGGCACAGACAAGTGCAGAAGTTAAGTTTGCGGATGTCTGAGTATCTTTCCGGAGATAACCTACAAAGGTATGTATGGCTGAGCCAAACACACTGAAAAACTGGATGTTATACATCCCTGAGGTCTTGTATCCCGGACAATTTGGGACTTCATGGATTATGCAGAGGACCTGGTTTTATACACCAACAGGTACCAACCCTGGCAGCTATGTATATAATGATGTGCTGAATTGCCAAACACATGAACCTCTCCCAAACTCCTTCGGCCACACAGAGCCCAGCAGTGTACTTACATAGGTTCAAACGCCTACCGTAAGGCCTGTGAAGATCCCCTGCAGCATCTCGTCATCTTGCACAGCAGTACTTATTCTTTGCTTCTCCATTGCATCCACAGGGCCATTGCCAGGCTAAGGATATGCTGAACATACAAAAAATGGCAAACATACCTTTCCGGAGTTAGCACCTGTCATCTTGGAGCAGTGTCCTAGTCAGTCTGTCTTGCCAGCAGCAACAATTGGAAAATTCAAGAAGTAAAGCCAGGAAGATTGTAGTTTTCAAACTTCCCTCTTCCAGCAAAGGCATTTAAGACCTAAAAGGGAGAAAAAAAAAAAAGATCTATTACTCATAACAAGATCCATGCTGATCATTTCTTGTGCTACAATAAGGACTATCCTTCACACTTTTTCTCTGAAAGCACTGGGCTAAATTGCCAAGATTATTGAAAAGGGCAGCCAGCTCTGGTTTGCAACATAGCAGCTGTCTAATGCCTCTCAACACCACTCCAGCTGAAGCTGGAAGGTCAACTCCAGTTTAAAGAGAGGATGCGGGTACTATGCTATGTTCTTTGGGAAATGCAGTGACCAAGGCTCAGATCCTCTGAAATCCTAACTCCTCCTGACTCGAGGATATGAGTCTTAAATGCACCTACATCTCACTCTATAAAAACAGCACCTCCAGGAGCAAAAGGCCTGCTCATGTGCTGATCTGGTTCTGGTAAGGGTGTCATCTGTTCATAAATATTCCTTGGAGGTTTGCTATGCAACCACTGATCTGAACCAAATCTGTTTGGACTACAGAATTTTTCATCACAATATCACAAGCTGGTGTTGCAATATACAGAGAGCTGAAACAAATAAGATTTATTATTCTATTGAAAGATGTCTTTTGGCCAAACTTGAGTAAAAGCATCACATATTGATACTTCTGTAAGATCATAAACTCAAATGAACACCAGCTGAAGAAGAGGACAATGGTAATGCCAGATGACAAACTGATATAGTCATCATATTCATCAACACCAACAGCAGCCGGTCACTTTCCCCCATTTGCTGAATTAGCCATGAAGGATTGTTTTAATGATAACAAGAATGTGTTAAAAGCATGTGTTTCAGTGGCAGTTCAGAATGGGAAACTCTGAAGCCCACATCTGAGGAGGAGATGGTGTTAAAAAAAAAAAAAAAAAAAGACTTGCTAGGAAGGACTAAAAAGAGGTGAAATAAACCCAAAATATAACTGTGTGGTAGGGAAAAAAAAGTAGATTAAAGACTAAAAAGCAGGAACAAGTTTGACACTGAAAACATACTGCATTATTCAGACTTGTGGAAGAGTGTGTGAACAGAAGTGATGACAAAAGCTACAAAATTCAATATGATCACTTGAAGGGTGGGAGTTTTTGCAAGCAAACACTATTTTACAGCAAAGGAGAGTCTCAAAACATTTGAAATAAACATTGAAATTTTACACATTGAGTTACAAGCTTGTTTATAGGCTTCACGTGGTCTTGTTTCTTTGTAATCCTGAGAAGTCAGACAGCTGCATTGTACACATGGCATTTTCAAGTGACAGTGGCATTTCCAAAGGAGAAATCTGTTCAACAATTTGGTACTTGGGTCTCTGTTTCGAGACAAAAGCGACCATATTGATCTCAGTTGGAGGGGAAAAAAAAAAAATCATACCTAACGCTTTAAGGACAAAGCCATTAAAATAAGGAATGCCTTTCTACTTCTGTTTTTAAATTACCACCAGCTGACTGATTTATCTTTATCAATTATTTTAAGCAGCTGCTTATATAATGTAAATTCAGGGCATATACAAGAAGAAAAAGGTTCTTTGTTCGTTTTTTCCAAGCATCCAAACAAGGTACAATCAAAAATAAAAGAACAGGTGAAACAACTTCTTCAATTAATTAAAAAGCTGAAATTTTCATGTTTGGGGGTTTTAGTTTCTTTTTAAAATCATCATCAGTTTGACTTCTCCCAGTTTCAAGCAACTTCCCAAGTAAAAGTATCACATCAGCCACGCTAAAGCCCCTCTTGCTCTCAGCCATCCATCACCCCAGGAAGCGTGTATGTCTCAGGGGGCAAAGGGAGGGGGTTACAAAGCAGCAGAAGAGGTCAGAGACACTCCCACACTTGGGTTTTCCCTGCTGTGTTTCCTTCACAGCTGCTCCTACCATGAATTTAGAGTAAAGTGGGAAGCAAAAGTACATCCTCTGTGGAAGAGTCTAATGCAGCTTGCTCTTGCAAAAGCCACTCTAAAAGTCAACTCAGAAGCACCCACACGCATTTGCTTTCCCTGCACTCCCCAAAATTAAGAAACTTGGGGCCTGATCCAAAGCCCACTGGAAGGGCTCATCAACTGCAACAGGCTCCAGATCAACTTGAAAAAAACCAAAATGCTTTTATTCAGCCTGAGAAGCATATTGATGTTTTCCTACATTTTTTTCAAGCCTCATTAAAGCCACAGGTGTGGGGAAAACTGTTATTAAAGCAGTAATAAAACTGTGAAAGACTACCTCACCTATGGGCCTGGGATGGGGTTTTTTGTTTGCTTTTTTTAACCTAAATATTTGTTTTGGAAGCACTAGAAATACAGAGAAAGACAGGAAAAGGAGGATTACCTCATTACTGTCATGATCTCACTTTTTATCAGAGCCACTTAGTCTTCTGCAAGGCCTAGGGGCACTCAGGAGAAGACTGAAATACTTTAGTAAAGAGTAAGTAGGTAAAAAAGCAAACTACAAATGAATTCTGTAGCTTATACCACTTCTTCCGAAGTTCATTTCGTCTTTGGGCCTTCAAACAAGGCTGCCCTTCATTTGCAACAGAAACCGCTGTATGAGGTCCAAACAGAAGTCTGTCAGACCCACCTTCGAGGGATTTTGGTTTTTTGTTCTTTCAACCTTGAGTCACCAACCTCTCCCCCTGTAAAAAATACCTTCTTGCAACCTGTGGTGACCCCTCAGTTTTTACCTGAATCTGTCCCAGCTCTGAAATAGCCAGTGTGCTGTTGAAACACTCAGCGAACTTGTGGCAGCAAGGGGTACATTCTTCCAAAACTGCAGAGGGGATTACTCAGGGAAAGCCCTACTGCCAAAAGGGTCACAAACACTTTGGAAGTCGGTCAAGCTGAATATCGCTACACCTTGCTTTCTTTGCAGTTTACTTAACACCTATTGTCTGCCGAGACATTTTTTTTGTCATCTCCAGTGGGCAAACCTCCTCCAACCTCTTAACTAAGATGATCTTGTGCATTACACTAGAGGAGCATTACTCTTAGTTAGGAACAACAGCCAGACACTCTGCTGTGTAGCAGGAAAAGATTTCAGAAATAAGTGTTCAGAAGTTCAAAAAACGTCAACGTTATTTCCCTTGCAGGTGATGGAAATAAAGTGCTTTCTGTGTCCTAGTTTAATTTCATGTCAGACAAGCAAATCTCTCAATAACAGAAGCCAAAACAAATTTTCTAAGCGCACTAATCAAAAGTCCATCAAGGTTCATACAAAGACTGACTTCAGTAAGCTTTGGACTAGGGCACAGACAAATGCAGAACTTGCAGCAAATGCAGACAAACTTTAGTGCAAGCCTGACCTACTAACAGAAACTTGTAAACCCCAGTATTTTGCAGGGTTTCTTCCTTAGACTCTTTCAGGACTACACACTTCTCTTCGGGAAGGACATCTTCATACAGTACTGTATTGTGGAGCCATGAGTTTCACCAAGTGGTTCTACAATCACCTGAAACGCTCCTCTACACCACAGGGAAAAGGAAACAAAGGCTCAGTCTTTTACACAGCAAGCTGCCAGAAGAGCGAGCAGAAAGAGGTATTCACAGAAATAAGGTTCGATTGAAACTATTACAACTTTCACCATTCTCTGTCCTCCTCTATGTGATCTTCCAGGTCCCTTAGTCTAAGTTACACCAACACGACCTTTCAATTAAGTGGGGCAGAGCAAATATATAATAAAACAAAAAGGTGCAAGTTGCCAGTTTTGATAATTTCTGGAAGACTTATTTAAACTTATCTGGACACAAGAGTCACTTTTACAATTACTCCCTCAAAGCCTTATGCTTGCGTTCTGCCTTAGAAGATGTTTAAGCACATTTGCACTATTAGCCCGAGTGCTCAAGACCGATCAGGGAAAAAAGGTTTTAAGACAATCATATACTATAACTTGACATTTTATTTCTTCACCAATATTAACTTGGTGCCCTAAGTCCATTTCATTTTTCTTATACAGTGACTAGGCAGACAGTAGAGCTGTTTACAGCTAGATTTGTGAGGTCTTTTTGTGCGATACATTCCCATCACACAGACTGGAACACCATTGCAATGCAGTGTTTGGGGGAAGCGTATTGTAGCGTTCCAGGGTCAGATTTACACAGTTGTTTTGGCACCTAGATACTTCCGCAAAGACGGCCCAAAATGGTTAATAATGGAGAAAAATTCATTCTCAGCGTTCATACCAGAGCAGCAAGACAGAATTTGCCAGCTCCTAACAGAATGGACTTCTGTAGTCTAACAAGAAGGTTTTTACGTTATTTTGATCTCTAAACAGATTGATAGAAAACAGATAATTTATCCAAAAATCATTTTTCTACTTCTCATTTTTAATACAGTCTCATACCCCTGAATACATATCTGCATGTGAACACACTAGAAACTCAATCATGTAAAACGTGCTTAAACATCTCTTTACTTATATTGGATGAGGGAACATACAACTTCATGATAGTTTTTAATCCCACTGAAACCAGTAAGGTTTTGCTATTTGTTTCAGTGGGAGGGGGAACTTTCCCCTTCAGCAGAAGTCTCTGATCACAACTTTTCCCCACTCTCCCCTTTCTACCTCCGCCCAAAGGAAATATTCATCCACTAGCATGCTGTAAATGCACCTTTGCATTTCTAACAAAAATATAATTCAAGGCAATAGCAGAATCTTTTGTTTTCTGGCAAAATCATTGATTTTCATCAGGGAGACAATTTTGGCTCAAGTATAGAACACAGTTTATTCTTTGGCACTAGGGATTTGCAATGTCTTTGTGAAAATGCAAACCTGGGATACCTGCCTAGAATGGCCCAAGAGACATTTACCTTACCAATAAAAACGGAGGCACACTTAACTATTTCCCCTAAAGGGCAGGTATTCATCTAATCACATCTGGAATCCTTTCCAACTTGGTTCCTGCAGCTAATGCTACTCTGTCATGATCTGATGGTTTAATCCTAGTTATTAAACTGCTTATTCTAGTTAATAATAAAAAAAAATGTGGACAAATGCCTGCCTGTCAGTGCACCAACCTCAGAGCAAACATTGTGAAGTGGGCCCCCTGCTTTCTCTAAGCAAACAGGGAACACCGTTTGGAATTCAGAGTTTCAAAGAAAAGCTGCCAGATCTAATGAAAATATTGGCGTATTTACCAGGGTGGGTTTTTTTTAATCCCTAGACAACAAAAAACCAAAACAAAAACACGACAAACCCCAGCCTTTGCAAATCTAGTTTTCCTTACTACACACAAAGAAGTTCTTTTCCATGGTCTCAGCAGACAAAAATATAACACATATATAATGCATACATAATGTCTGAGCCAGCTGTGATATACTTACACTCAAAATGTTTTTAACAAAAACCGATTTGTTAACAGATGCATCAAGTTCTTCATGATTTTACAGGAAAAAAAAACACAATTCCAAGTCTTCGTTTCCCAATGTTTCATTAAAACCAAATATTTTTAGATCCAAACGATAAAACTTTGCCAGCAGCCTCTGCTGACTAATAAGCTATTTTGTTGAAAACACAATATTGATGTGAAAATTGCCAGCTAGCTTTTTTTTAAAAAATATATTTATATAGCTATAAATAAAACAGACATACCAGATAGACAACACACCACATGTGAAAACAAACTGAACTCAGTATAGCAAGAGGTTTCCATTTCCATCAGTGCAAACTTGAACCTTGTCCACACATTCCACAGCATGGGACTGGATGGATTTGTCAAAATCCAACTGCACAGCCCAGAAGTAATCCATAGCACGATTCATTCCCTGCCGAGCCATATGCACGTGTGCTAGTTTGGTCACACAAGAAGATAACCTCTAAAAATCACTGACTTGAAATAAAGTCTGAGATGTTAATTGCAGAGTTCAGATTTTCACTTTCCGGCCCAACATAGAACTCTTATTTCAGACTTCAAGACTGAGGCCATCACTTCATTACTCACTGTCCAGTTTCAAATGCATTTTCTCCTCACAGTTTGTTCCTCCAGTTCCTCCATCACAAACAGAAAAGACTAAAGGCACTTCTTCGGAGGAAGAGGACTTCCACGACTGCTTGGAGGCTCCACTCCAGGCACTTTGACAATAGCTCAGGTCTCAACTCCCTCATCATGCCAGCCACTTCACACTCAAGATGTGGAAATTACCAAGTCAAAGCACTGCTGTGAAAAAAAATAGGCAGGTTTCTAGCCAACCTAAGATATCTTCTTCTCAGCAGAAGTTGCTAACTTTCCACCTGTTCCACTATTAATTATTGTTAATGGAGGGAGATGACAGATAAGAACAGCAGCTCTATTCTTTCTGCTGCAGAGGTTTTGTTTCTAAATTTTAGACAAGAAGTACATCTCAGAGCTCACTTTACTGAGGGGCTTTGGTTTTATTAACTCTAAAGAAGTACTGCTGGATTTTAACTGACAATAACTACTCTCAAGATGACTGCAAGAGGTTATCTATTGATAGATGAGACTCTCCCTTCCTCCGAGACAAACAGCACATCTAATTGCACCTCCCACACTGAAAGACATCTCAGAGGCCAGGAGTCTCCTCCTAGAAAAGGGCCATTACACATTTTTGGCCATTTCTCTCAGCAACTCAAGTGCATTCCTGCAAGAGGGATGCATCCTCGTTCCTATCTTAGTAGCACTGCTGGCTAATCCTTTTGGCCCATAGACAGTCAGCATAGTTAGAAGCCTCTGCAATGTCAGGAGTGCAATACCACATGTCAGTGCCGCTGCTGTTAAAAGGACTGAGGAAAGTCGCAGCAGTAACAGGATTTGACAATTTTGACCCGCAGTTAAAGGATAGAAGAAGGATACCAAGGATCACAGTCACAGCTGAGTGCTCCCACCCTACAGGGTGACCCTCTTTCTGCCATCATTTCTGGTCCCCACCTTCATCCCAGCCAGAGGGCTCAGGTTGCCTTGGCTCCGTTTGCTTTGCTGGAGTAGTTTCCTGCCATTTTAGCGCAAGCACCCAAGCTGAAGCAAGAGAAACAGCAGGAACACATGGCCAGGAAGTATCAGCAGGCTATTAGATCAGCTCATCCATCTTGTGGTACCTCATCTGTAACTGCCTAAATTAGAAATACAGTCTCCTTAGTCCCATACATAATCAAGAGAGAAAGACTCAGACAGAGTGTGATTCAAAATGCCTAGGGTTAGTCCTTTCACAGGAGGTTTCAGAGTTGAAGCTTCAGCCTCCCCCAGAAGAAGCCTGCAGAGATTAACCTCTAAATTTAGGAGTGTAGATCAAGACAGAATGATTAGTCCCCAAAGAAAACAGTTCTTGAGCTGAATCATCTACTGCTACCGAGATTTACCTAAAGCAGGCAAAATGAAATCAATGCCTAAAAAAAACACATCAAGGAACCTCAGGGCAGGAACGACAAAGGCATCCATAAGCTTCACACAGGGTAGTGACATCCTGGCAGCCATCTGGCAGGAGAGGACTCGAGTCCCTCAGACCTGCTAATACCTACTTCCAGCAGCATTTACTCACAGAGGCAGCCACTACTTATTCGGCTCCTGCGGCTTCATGGATTGCCTCACCTGCAACGGGGCCAGGAAGCAAGAATTTGAATTCAAAGCGCATTTTCAGGTAACACATGAGATCGCCTGCTGTTAGAATAACGCACAAAAGGGAAAGGTATGGATTAGTCTGAGATGCAGCGACACAGCTGCCAGGCCTCTGCATTTCAGCTAGATTAGTTCTGCTTTCTTTGTTGCCTTTAACAATGAACGTGAAGAACGAGTCATTTGACCACCTCGGAAGGATGTGGTACTGGATCTGAGGAATTCTACATATTGATCAAGAAAGTGGCTACTAATGCTTTTTTTTTTTTTTCCTGTGCTCATCTCAGCAATGCGTGTGCAGGTCACAACAGAATGGCCAGGTCTGAAAACACCATATTAAAGCTAAATCCAACATCCAAAAGTCCTTGACCTTGGTCCAAGTCTCAGCCATGAGTCAATGGTGGCACTCCTGCTGTGGCCAGTGATCTGTGCTAATAATCCTCAGTCCTTTTTGGCAATCGCCACCCAAGTGCGCTGCTCAAATCAGAAGAGGACCAAATGTTGCCATGCAGTCCAAGCCATGTTTTGAGACACAGTACGTATCACCACAAATTATGTTTTATTTACTCTTCTAGGAAGAAATAGGGCATGGTGGAAGTGGTTTACTGACAAGCTTGAGGTGAGCATCTTATGAATGGCTAAGCTTTTGCTGAGTAATATTGACATCATGCAAAATGACTTACTATAAAAACCTTTATACTACATCATACTACTGTTTCAAAAACAGCGGCAGCTATTTGACAGATGCTCAGAGGTTCAGAATTTCAGAAGTAGACCTAAAAAAGGCAGATTAATGAGCAGATGATGGTGAGGTAGTAAAGTTGCACAATAAATGAAACTTAGCAGATGGCTCTGCAACTATAAAAATCTCCAGATTCCTAGATTAGATAGACAGAAAGGACACTGCCTTTATTTTCTTGAATTATTTCTGCCTTTTCCTTATGACTTTGGCAGTATTGCTGCTATCTTCTCTTTAAATAGTGCAACTTTCCAAATTTATTTTCCCTTCTGCTTTAAGCATAATGGATCTCATTGGACAAACTTTCTACTCTATCAACATGAAGGAAAACATTAGGGTGCACATTCGGAGCTGCATATGCACGGCCCCATGTTTCCTAGGAAACAAGCGATTGCTCATCTCTGCCGAAATAAATTGATGCATCAGTTTCGGCTTCCTACAAACATTAGTATTTTGATTCAGGACAGAATCCCAAACACCCCCAGCATACTATCAGTTGTGATCATCATAATTCTGCTTCTGCTGCTTATCAGTATTTGAGAAGCTAGCAAGACCGTATCGCTCATTAGAGCTGATAAAGATAAACTCTGATTACACAGTGGCGGTGCGGACCTGAGGACAGGCAATCAGAGACACCATCGGTGCTCTCTGCCCAGGGAGCCAGCAGAGCCATATGCATCCCTGGGTGCTCATGTGCAGCCATCTGGGGAGGAAGGAAATTAGTACCTCCCACCGCAGCACCTTCTGTTGGCTGCGCAGAGATGAACAGGAGTCAGAAAACAGGAATTTTGGCTTTGGATTATCTTTGACTGACCAACTCCAAGTTTAAAAAGAGGCATTCTGACACAAACTGATGCTCCCTCGGGTATTTTCACATTCGTACAAAAGAGTCTGGATTTCTCTCTTCCTCTTTTATTCCCTCCAGGAGTTTCCTCCCTTAAACTTTATATACTTTCATGTTTTTATGGGATTTTTTTTTTCTTAAAACCATATTCCAAAGTTGACACTGATGTATTTCTAAATAATATTTTACTTCAGACAATTCCAATATCGATTTATCACTGCATTCCTGGAATTTAGCTCTTAATAGCAGAGTTACTGCAATGTTAAGCTAAACGCTTGTGACAATTTGACCCGCAACGCCAATACCACAGTAAATAGAACTCCGGCTGATTCCACAGGAAGGGCTATTAAGGAACATATAGGCACGTTTCAGGTGTTCTGCAATTTCAGTCTGTCAGTAGCACATACATTAGGAACTCAGCTATCAAAATCTAAATTTTCTGAAAACTCCCTGTCATCTGAAAGATGGTCACGTCCCCTGACGTCTATTAATTGCACTGAAAATTTCCTCATTATTCAAAATGTCGATTATATGAACTTATTCAATGTCTCCCCTGACATTTGGATAATCGAGGTTGTATTGCATATGGGCCATTCTTGCAAATCTTTGAAGACAATTGACTACCCTCATGAGTAAAGGTTTGCAAGATCAAGCCATATAACACATATGAACAACATTCATCAAAAATAACTTCAAAATAATTTGTTGTATATGATCAAGTGTTAGTATCAATAAATGGACATCATGGTAATAAGGCCTGAGTGTATAGCGTAGGTCTTTGCTAATATAGCATTACTAATACTCGATATTGATCAGCCAGCCAATCTGAAACCTCTTAAGCAACTTAACTGCTTTTGCTTTCAAGCACAGTAGTATATGTTTCACAAAAAGCCACTCTGCAGAAATAGGATAGTTTAAGATTTTCTACTACTTCTTTTTCCCTTTAACTTTTTTTGCATGAGTTGCTCCGGTTTGTCATTGTAAATACTTCAAAATCTGGATAAAGGCAGGCTGATTAAAATAAAGAAAACAAGAAGGGGGAAAAAAAGCCAATATGGATTTCCAGGACAAAAAATAAAACAAAGTTTGGAAGCTCAAGAGATTAATGCAATTTTGCNCATGCAATGTCAGCAAAAGAAATAGAACTTCTGCTCAACTATTAATGCCAACAACATTGCTTCTTTAACAAGCAGTTGTCTGTGGTGGCATAGGTACTTAATTCTGCTGCAACTTGGACCTAAGCCAACTTCTGTCCAAATTCTACTCATGGCAACTATATGGCTGCGGATTGACAGCACAAACTTCTTTCTCATAATTTCTCCTAACAGTTAAAGGCGTTTCAGATTTTTTTTTTTCTTTATACGCTGATGATTATATACTCTGCCCTCACAGCACCATAAATATACTTTACAGAAACTTTAACATCCTGTGTGTGTCTAAGGAAAGAAATAAACTATTATTTTGCAGACTACCGATTTCTTCTTTCTTCAGTTGGGCAAAAGAATAAAGTCCTGAACCCACACATGCTTTCCTCCACAACTAACAATTCTTACAGCATCAGCAGCATTACAGAGCTGTAAACACTCGTCAGCCTTCATTATGGAACAGTCCCTCAAGTTTAACCTCCTAGCTTCACTTGTTCTTTAGCTATGCAGCATAAGTACTGCAGTCTAAGTCTACGGAGAAAAGAAGATGCTTTTACTCATGACCTACAATTCCTCTAAGTTTGGGTCTATCCCCCTTGGATCTCACATGACATTTTGGCCCAGCAGAAATTTCTTGAGGAAGTTAACAACTGGACACAGGAGGTCATAAATACAAACTTGAGAACACCTTACGTTTACACTGTATATTGTACCTGGACCTACAGGTATTGCGTCACGCACATAAATAAATGCAAAGACTAGCATTCTTCACTGACAAAGACATAAATGAATATTAGGGACAGAGACATTTTATTTTTCTCTTGGATTTTTTCACCTCATGTGTGCTGCATATTAGGCTTGGTTAGAAAATTTAACAGGCCCCACATGGCTAAATTGTAGCCTTGCATGACCTGCAAAAACCATGCTGAAGGATGCAGAGAGGCAAGCATCATCGGGGTTAATCTTGAAAAAACAATATATTAGAAGTCCTCAAATGGTGTTATTTTCCATCTGTTGCAAACCCATAAGATTTGCAAGAGGCATCTTTCCAACTTAATATTATTTGCTAAATGTGCATTACTGGTGATGCCCATCTAGGGATAAGTCCAAACAACGGTACTCCGACACGATAATTTATTCCAGCAGCAAAGAAAAAAAAAATTGCACTCTCTTCTCTAAGCATTATACACTTTGCTTTAGGGCATAAGCCATACATTCAGCTCCCCAGCAGGAGGCTGTGCAGTAGCTATACTCCAGAGAATTAACTGGATGGTATACTGCCCTCTGCTATGGGTATCCAAATCCCCTGCTGGAGTGGGGTGAGGCTAGGGGGGCAGGGGGAGGAAATCAAAACTCAAAGCCAAAATACCTCCCTAACTGACAGGGAGGGATTCAGAGCCTGCAGTCCTACGCCTCTCAAGTCATTTCATCCCTAAGGTACCTCCCTTTACTATGATAAGGGGAGAAGTCTTACCAAGGAGAGACTGCTCATCTATCAAGGCACAAGATGTGAACGTCCTCCATTCACCCCTCTGGCATCTCTTGGCCACAGATGACTTGCACAGGCATAGGAGGAGGACTCCTCAAAACCACTCCCCAGGCAACACAGCCTGTCCCCACTAAGATATCTTCACACTGGAAAGAAACCACTGTGGTTTTACTAAGTGCCACCTTGCATCAACAAAGCATCTGAGGTTTTTTTTCCCCCCTACAAGCTTCACTTAAAAAAAAAAAAAATCACTGTGTAATGTACAGAACAGCCTGTGTTTTCCATGTAATCGGGGGTGGCAGGCGTTGTTTTGTTTTCTAACCAGGTGTCATGACAGAAATGAGAAATCCTATTCCCACTACACTCTTTTCTGCTAAAAAAGAAGCATAGCAAGATTGTACAGGTCAGATAAAAACATCTGATTACTGCAGTCAGTATTAGCACCTTCTCAAGGTTCAAAGAGGGAGCTTTCTACAACGGTACCTGCTTCGCTTTCTCCGTTAATCATTACCTCACTTTCTAGCCAGAAAAAGCATCAGAGATGTGCACAGCAGCCTAATCTCTCTCATGTATCCTGACAGTGGTACATTTAAGTGCCACTTGTCAGCATCTGAAAGAAGACAACACTTGCTTTGCACACTAGTAACAGGTGACTAATTCAGGCTACAATGCAAACCGAGTATTTACACAGCCAGTAGTGAAGCCAGATGGAAATATATAGCAAGACATAAGTCTATCAGTACAAACCCTTGCTGAGAACACAGCTACCAACACCCTGTATTAAACCCACTCCCTATCTGCAGCATCAAAATTTTCAGCCACACACTTATCCAAGATCAGATGAACTCATAACTACTAGAAAGACAATTAATAAATGAGATAAGATCTTCCTTTGGGAAGAACACTAGATTGCTCCATTAAGATTATTGCAGCTGCATAACGTTAATAAAGGCATATCACTTTGCTAATGGGACCATCACTTCCAGAAGATTCCTTCACTCTCATATAAACTTTATATCAATGCAGCCAATTTAAGTTCGTTTACCGGATCATACAGTGCCAGACATCTCACTGCAAAGCCTCTTTCGCCTCCATATTTTGCAACCATACCCCTAATTGCATTTTTACTTCTGTCCACAATCTTAACTGCTACATGAATAGTATTTCTGGCCTAAATTCATCTATTCCTTTATATTTTGGGAATTTATTAAAGCAGCCTGATTCTGAATCAATTTCTCAAGGAAGGAGAACTGCATTTGTTGGATTTTCAGACAGACTGGTTCCCACCATCCCCCAGTCCCTCCCTCCCTCCCTCCCCTTTCCCTCCCTCCCTCCCTGAATACAATTTAGGTCACTTGAATACAGACATCTCCAAATCATGGGTGCAACGAGGGTATCACACATAAGTGACCTACAAAGAGGTCTGGTGGGGACTGAGCTGAAAACCTGAATCTTAAGGGATTTAAAGAAACATCATCTAATAAACATCATCCTTTCTTCCGACTCCAAAATGATCACATTAAAAAGAAGCCAAAGTGCACAGCTTCTTGGCTGCATGTGAAGCCATTGCTTTATTAATTTATGACTGCACAATAGTAGGATGGTAAATAACATGCAAAACTAACATGCAGTCAAAGAGAAAAGGATCTTCCTCAGCTATAAAAAGGCAACAAGGAGGTTCAAACATACAGAAGGAGCCTGGGTTGTCACCAACATATTTTTCAGGTGCAGAGGCAGAAACACTCCACTCTATAAATTTCAGGTTTGCAGGCAGATCTCAGAGGAACCTGGAGTACAGTAAGATTCATCCTATGGAAATCTGCTGACAGACGGTGGAGTTGCAGCCCGGCCTTCTGCCACATGTCCCTTAGGCACCAGGCTAAGTTACCGATCATTGCTCCTCACCTCTGTGCTTAGGCTCGACGCTTAATACATGTTTCCGTGGAGATTAACAACTGCACATAATCCCACCTATAAGCCTCCTATACATACGTATACATAAAAGCTCCTAAAACAACTGGTATGAACCCTGCACACTACCATTTCTTCAGGAAGGAGAGATTCAACTGAAGCATCTTCCACTAAACACGGAGAGAGAAACCCAGGCTTCAGGAGGTTAGAGCTGAAGTGAGACACTGGGAAATAAGGCTGTATTACATGAGACTGTAATGGGAGCTACATTTTCAGTATCCTTACATACAGCTCTTGAAGAAGGAAGACAGTTTTGCCTTGACAGCAAAAGATTCTTTTACATCACTGCATAAAACACAATGGTCAATACAGTGAGACTAGGGAATTACTGGGCACCCAGAAACACAGGAAACATTGGAAGGACTGAAATCAAAGGGAGTACCAAATTTGGAAGGACTGAAATCAAAGGGAGTACCAAATTTGGAAGGGGGGGGTGGGAGAAATCAGACACATTGCATGAAAGAGTCTTCAGCATTTCTGAAGTTGTTACATCAGAGAGCCCTACAGTTCTTACTGGAGCCACTTACTACACAATTCTGATCCAAAAATAGATGACTAAATGTTAGTCATGCACAACAAAATCACTTTGAGACCTTTTAAAAAAAAAACCAACACAAAAATTTAATTTAATAGGATACAGAAAGGACCCCTGAGTCATTGAGTCTAGCCCCCAATCACCACACCTTGAATTGCAAAACTCAGGGAAGACAACACCCATCTTCAACAAGCAGGCTAGTATTTTTGACCTTTTTCTCTCAAGGGCTATCCCTTGCTTGCCAACAAATATTTGAGATATCATGAGGGAGCAGAGCTCCATTACCTACTCACCTCCTGAATGTGCTCTTTCCTCTCCTGCATTCTAGGATTTAAGTTGACCTTGAGGTAGGGTATAAAGATCAGTTCCTGAGCAGACAAGATCTCAGACACCTGGTAGTCCTTCCCCAGGTTTTGTAGCTTAGCCTGATGCCTGATTGGCTCCTGCAGCTCCACCCTCGCGATGAAGCAGCCCTACAGGTGAGCCCTGAGAGCTCTCCTGGCTAGCTGAAAGGACTCCTCTTGGCTTTAGCATGAGGACCCCTCAAACAGGGCTCCCCAGAGGTTTTCTCTTTTTGCACAGAGCACACAGTGTGTTCACCTACGGGGCAAAGCACCGCTCTTCCACTTGTTCTATGCCCTCTGCACCAACTGCCTTCAGACCAGTAGATCAGACCTGGTAGTTTTCAAGTGCTTAATCAGGAGAACCCAACCCAGGCCTGATTTTGCTGTGCGTGATTTTCATAGGTCTAAATTATATTTATATTGCAAGCTGGATTCCTCTGGCTCAGCCTTAGCTGCCAACCTGAGGTGCTTCTTTTCTAACCCTCAAAGTCAGTGATGAAGAACGGACACCTGCAGAGTATGGCTGAACATACCTGCTGGCACAGCTGCCCTCAGGAGGAAGGGTCTCCCTTATCATTGACAGAAGAGGCTGCCAAGAGCAAGCAGACTCCTGGCTTAAGCACCTCAGCTAAGTGCTTAATTTCGATGTGAGATAAAGCCAGCCCATTGCTACAAGGCACTTCTTAGGAAGTTTGACCTTCTCCGAAAAATTGGCAAGCAACTAACCTCTGGCTGTGATGGCCATTAGAAAGCAGAACTTTTTTCACCAGAGAAACAAGCCCTACCCCTCCATACTCTGCCAAATCAAACCTCTGAAAATTTGTTTCTCCCCTTAAACAAGGGTGTTTTTTCACTCAGTAGCTGTCAGACCCTCTGGCTCTCTGATATAGTGATATTTTTTTCTCACTATATTCAGGACTGAGCAGCGTGGTGAGGCAGAAGCCTGTACAACATTATAAAGTAATTACAGCACGTAAAATAATTCAAATAATTTCTTTCTTACTTTCTACCCTATACATGAGCAATCAGGTTTTCTTTAGCAACAATAGCTTTTGCCACAACCCTAGGGGCAGGAACCTAAACCATATGTACATAAAAAAAGGTAACCTCAAGTTTCCTCTTCATAGCTCTGATGTGGAATACCACAGGCACATTTAGTCAATTGTCCTTCAAATGTCTTCTGTACATTTGCCTTTTTTCCCCTTTATGCTTGAGAAGACCTCAGAGGCTCAGCTTCAGGGAGTGTAGTAGAGTTAGACTCCTGTTCATTTCTGTTAGCTGAATTTATGTTGTAGGCTTCTGTTGGGAAATGTCATATTGTTTCATGATCTGAGTTCCATGTGCAGTGGAAGTACTCGCACTAGCTCTCTTTCCTTCCTAGGAAACTGCATTTCTTTGGATGGCTATCACCCAAAATACCTGGCAATAAATCCAGAGAACTAGGTAGATTGCAAGGTTAATTATGTATGGGGTGGTGATGATGTTTTCATCCTCCTCTTCATCATACTGTTTTCTCTGGCAAGAAGTTCTGCATTGACAGGATGCTCTGGGAAGAAATCAGTCCACATTAGAAGAGTGAACCCAGGAACGTGAGAATTCCACACTATGCCACTTCATACACATAACGCAGGAAGGTTTTCTCCTCAAGCTGAAAGCACAGCATCTAGAGAGACTCTCTGCTGCTCTATGAGACTTACCAAGAGAAACATACCATAAAAGCATGTTGCTGAGGTGAGTAGGTGTTAGTCCAAGCCTTGTAAGTTAAAAGCAACATCTCATAATCTCTGCTAAATGTAATGGGTAGTCGAAGTAATGAAGCTAACCCAGGCGTAATGATTAATCTTAGTGTGAGTCGTGACCCTGGCAGCTGCATTCTGAACCAGCTGCAATCTATATAATGCATTCCCAGGAAGACCAGACAACAAGGAGTTGTATTAGCACACAGTGCAGATGGTATGAATGCGTGTACCAGCAGACTCAAGCCTAGCCAAGGAGAGCAAAGGTCTTCGTTTACTAATATTCTTAAAAGGATAGCAATTTGTCTAAGATATTTATTATGCTTATCATAATCGAAGAGCTTGATTTCTAGAATTAATCCTTTTATTGCTAACAAAAAATATTACCATGAAAAAAGGTTGCTAGAGTGGACGCAGTCTCTGAGTAATGCATAGGATTAGCCATCAGCAATACAATTTTTCCTCCCCCTCCCCCTACACAGTGTCAGGGTCACATAAAGTCAAAACACTAAATATAGGACAACATCAGTGGAAAGCAAAGCAAGCTTAGCTGGCCACAATGCAAACACAACATAGGGTCCCCTTGCAAGGTAAACCCATCAAAACAGCATGATTAGGCTAAAACAACAACAAGAGGCTTGTTAAATCAACAGAGAGTATTTGTGCCTTAACCCAGATCTGTATTTATGAGATTCGTTCTGGAGATCTGAATAGGTTATTGCAGGAAGGGAAACCAGGGCAGACAAATTAGGAGTACTTGCAGGGTCCTTTGGGGACGAGCCATAGGTCTGAAAGCACTTCATGGGTGGATTTTCACTCAGGAAAGGCAATGCCCCATCCAAAACAAGGAAACAAAAGTGTTTACCTAAATAGGAGCTATCTGGACTGACAAGTCTCATAACGTCTCCTGGCAAGTGCAGGAGAGATGAAACCACCTTCTTCAGCCTGGGAAAGATCTCCTTTCTCCTGAAGAGCTCTGCTGTCACTCAGCTCCTGACTTCTTCGATCTGTCACACACTTCGAACAGAGCCACTGCTATAGGCTTTAACTGTCTACCCCAGTTTCTTCTTCCCTTTAGAGCTCTCAGTTCAAAAGGAAAAGAGCCTGGCAATAAGCTGGACTTTTCAAAGTTTATCCTCTGTCTATTTTTGGTCATGCTCTGAATCATCTTTAAACAGCCACTGCTTATTGAGAAGAGGCAGCTGTATCCATATGGTGCATTTTGCAGAGCACAGTACCTGGAGTTTATGCTGCAGGAATGGTGAGATGGCTGATGGGACTAGGGATGTAAAAGTCTTAAGAACTTCAGTGGCAAAGGGGCCAAAGAAATAGAAACAGTATTACAGCATTTTGGTATTCAGCCTGCTTGTTGGTACAGTGCAGAGCAGCAGCCTAACACGCTAGTACATGCCTGTAAACTGAATAGAGCAGCAGGTTTAATTTTAGGTCTAATGGTTGCTGACAATGAGTTCTTTTTGATTCCATCTTTTGCTTCACTTTAAAACATAGTTTGAAAGGTACTTGACATACAGTTTCAAACCAAAACCCAGCTCCGGATTTCTAATCTATTCTATCATTTCCTCCGAAGTTGCCTGTCACTGCAGCAGCTGAATACCAGCCACCCTCATATTGAGAAGTTCAGGTCTACTTCTGACCTGCATTGCCGTTCAGAATCTGTACGGCAAGTGAGACCAACCGGGAATGGCGCCATAAAATTTCATTTGCTGAAGAGGCTTTTTTCTAAATTAAACTAGTTAGAACTAAGCTGATTCATAGGAGCACGGTGCATTTTTTAAAACTCCACTTCTGTGGATCTAAGCTATTCTCCCATTGCTTGAAAAACATACACCTATCGATTAAGGCCTGTCCTAACGCACAGCAGCTCTTCAGTAATGCTGCAGTGAGCAGCTGTCAATATAGAGTACCTAGACCATCCAAATAAAATGAAAGCATCTTCAACAGTCATCAGATAGAGACTGGAAATATTGGTGTAGCAGAACTTGCATGAGAAAACCAATGAAATGTCTTTATTCCTGCAAGCTGGTTTTGGCCCAGCTGGGGACAGTGCTTTTCCTGGGTTAGGCAGTAGACTGTGCAGGTAATGAGCCTGGTGCTTTTCCACTTACTCACGGGAGAAAAAAAACAGTAGTCAGTAACCTTGAAAAGAGAGATAAACTAAGTTCTTTACACTGAATGCTCCCCACATTATTCTAGGCAAGCTTTTGGAGTCTCTCCATCCTTAGCCCACTGTAAAACAAATCCCAGCATTGCTTTATCCTCTGTATGTTCCTGGGCACTTGCCAGAGGAATATCATGAATTCATCTGTCCTGGATGACAAATATTTGCTGCACCCCACTGTCCCCCAGGAATGGCTGTCCCAGCAACTCCTGGACCCAAACATGGGGCCCATAGCAAAAGGGGAGGGATATGGAAAAGTGAGTACGGTCTGAGCCATACTAGTTTAAATCTTTCACATTCCCACAGAGTTTCTGGGGAGTAAATGGGTCAGGGGCTCACGAAGCTACAGACTCCCACTCCACAGAAAACTCTTCATTGGGAAACCTGGTCCCCTCCACCCAGCAGATAGCCATAAATAGACAGGCTCCTTTCCTCCCAAGTCTCTTGCAGGTTTTAATGACTTGCAGGGGGCCCTGATCTTGGTTCTGGGCTCCACCACAACAGAAGCAAAAAAGGTGGCTCCTAGAAGAGATGGCACAAATGAAGGTGCAGTATAAACCAGCGCACACCTAAATGAGCTCAGTGTTGTTCATTTGTAGCAGGCTCACACCCCCACCCCCTGTAACAGCAGATTATTATTCACCTACAGTAACATCTGTTCCTTTGCCACAGTCTCACTGGTGTCAGAGCTGAGCTGGAGCAACTCCTATACCCCTGTCCAGGAAAATCTCCAGTGAGGCACAGTATTATAATGCCCTGACCACTGAGAGTTGTATACACCAGATGGATACTAGCAACCTGAGCACTTTAAGCACATACACCCTACAAATTAAAGCAGTCAGCCTCAAAGAGGAGTAAGAAATATCAGATTTTTTTTCTGCCAAAAAATTCAGCTTCATAATAAAAGCTTCAATGCCACACTTTCAAAAGGCAAAATTGTTTAATTCTGTTAAGGTCAGGAATTTCATTTCTGTTTTCTTGCTTTGCTTTTATTTTACGGCATGCTAAACTACCAACATCGATATTATCTATTTACTATTTTAAAATACCAGAGGTCTATCTTTAAATATTTTATTGAAACAAACTAATTGTAAGATTCCAAACTGATTTTTTTCTGAATTTACTTTCCCTTTGAAATTATCTGCCACTCTCCTCCACCCCAAAGTTTCAGACTCTGCCACAGAAAAGCAGTGGTGTTTCCTGAGCACCTTTGTGCAGTGTATATACAGACACTGCTCTAACCTGTATAACTTGAATTGCTCTCTTCAGCACTTACCAGGGGTTAATGCACCCTTGGTAAGCTAAGCAGGTGTTAAGGTCCTCCGGGAATTACTCCCCATCCCTGAGAGATGCTGAATTGTCTGCCTGGAAGCCCTCAGCCACGGACATGTTCTCTGTCAGGGCAGAAGAGGGCAATCTGGAAAGGGTAACTGAAGCAAAGGCACAATTAATGTAGTCCTTATCCCAGGGGCTGGCCAGGAAAATGAGCTCTACAACAGCTAGAACCCTCCACAAATAAGAAAATATACCTGCCTGGCTGCAATTCAAGGTCCCAACTGATACAATTCAAGGTGGCACAAGTCATTTCGTGGAGACCGCAGCAATGCATGCCAAATTTGTTTCACCATTATTTCACTCTTCCATCAGATCAGGGTGCCAAAGGTGAGATAGCAGCAGTTTACCCAGTATGCCCCTCAGTTTCTTCCTTCCTGGCTTTTAGCATCTCATCTGACAGCAAGCTGCCAGAGTTTAAACAATCTCAGAGGCACTCACAAACCATATCCTTTTTTGTTGTTCATTTTACAAAATTAAAAACATTAAACATTAATGTCTCTTGAGTTTCCTCTCCCCCTCAACCCCTCCCACCTCCCGAAGTAAAATATGTTTCTGTGATTCCACATCAGAAGGAAACAATACTCTGTTGTGCCCAATACTTCGTGGGTGTGGGTGTTTTCAGGAACCACTTCTGAGAAGAAATCCCAGAGGTTACTGTAATCATTCCTTTCACTCCTGGGTACTCAAGCACAGGATTGCCTGCAATCAATTTGCTCTTGCATCCAAGTATTAAACTCCCTGTTTATAAAAGTATCACAAGTACTTTCTACATTAGTCTATGTAGCCGTGTTCTAAAGAGCTTTTTATTATGCTGCAAAGAAATTACAAGGCAGAGCAAAAGCCACTAAAGCCTACTTGAGCATTACCACCAAATACCAAAGTTGGGTCAGATCCTCAACACACTCCAGCCAGCGTAATGGAGCAGTCTTGACTGCATTCACCAACTCTTTTCAGGGCAAATTCAGGTACATGTCCCTGTAGTGCAGCCCCATAAACCTACCTTAATCTTACAATAAGGAGGATTACAAAGCTACAAAAAACATGACAGCAAATTAGAACACATTTAATGTAAAGCATATGAACAGAGATCCTGATTGCTTTCAAACTCATCTTTTTTTTCACTTTTATATCAAAGATTTGGATTGACAGACAAAGGTACCAGCACCACAGGCTGCTCTACAACTAGCCCAGCAAGAGGGTTTAATCCTTGCGCTCTAATCCTTGGAATATTCCACCTGAAACTACCCCAACATTTGCTACTCAGTATTAAATGTACTATTTAGTACTAGTGTCTGGGGGAAACGACTGCTTAACACAAGGAACTTGAGACTACTTTTTCACATGCAGATTGGCTTTAAGGAACCCACACCACTCTTCCCACACCGTCCAGCCTTCCCACTCCCAGAGAGAAGGTTGCTCAGGCATTCTGAGCTAGCCCGTTCCCAGCTACACACAGGATTTTTCACCTCGCCAGCCAGCACTGCTGGATATAAGAGGATAGTGCACAGGCAATAATCTTACGCGTGCCTTTGAGGATTTTCACTCAGGTTAACTTTTCTATGGAGAACCTAAGAGCAGGATGTGATGCCTCAGCTACCATCTTTTCAACAATACTCAAAAAGGTTGGGAATGAAGGAGTTCAGTTCCACAAATGGATCAGAAACAAATTTGCTATTCGTGTGCCGAGCTGTGCCGATTGTGAGGACGAAAGTCCTGTGGCATTGTTTCCCCTTCCTGGCTGGACATGCACATAGACATTCCTCCTTCATACGTTAACTTCTTATCGGCTCCAAGTGCCTTCTCCCTGAATGCTCAGGCATCAATTGTAAAATTCACTTGGATGCACATGCTGAAATGAAATGACTGTAATGCTTCAGCCCCAAAAACTTACAAACCTGACTGAAACAAAACCATTTCAAGATTTGAGTGATTATACACAAAAATCCCCCAAACCAATGAAAATGTACATTCTCTCTGCTCACTACAACTTGTGGTAACTTGCGCAGGCTGGATTTGATCCAAATATCTAGCAGGGAGATTCCTTAGCTCTGCATTAATCCTTCACATCAACTCTAATCCTCTAAGTAAACTGTTTGCATTTTGCAAGTTTTCATTGTAAATGACAAGGAATTTTAGGTTAGAGATAACACAAAACACAACAATGTAAGAAAGGAATAAATAAAGAAAAGCTATTCAGGGTCTGACAGCACTGGATAAGTAAGCCATATGACCCATAGGGCAAAAATAAGAACAAGAATGAACATGGGGATATATGTTGCAGGTTTTGTAAAAGGTAATATAGGTTTGGAAGAGCTGTAAAAGCAAGCCACACAGTAAGTAAATGCAGCTGTAACTGGAGTTTTATGAGAGTGATGGATTCCCANTCAGCACATCTACCTACAGGTATAACCCATCTCCAGAAACTTTTCTTACACATTATGCAGCTTCCTTTCTAAGGTTAGCTCATCGTATTTATTTTTGTTATTATCTTTTTAGTCATTCTTTCTAGCTAACCCNGGAGTTTTATGAGAGTGATGGATTCCCAGAGTAGAAAAAGAAGCAACTCTAAACAGAAAACTGTAAAAAAGACAGGACAGTTCAGTCCTGTTATAGGACATTTGAGTGGATGGAAATGGCAACTGCTTTCCAGCCCCTGCAGATTAGAGTTTGGGGGCGGG
>WAAD01000945.1:98690-123593 GCA_013389945.1 Fregata magnificens | reverse complement strand
CTTTCTAGCTAACCCGTTTATGATAAAAATCCTGCATCATAACAGACTTAGGAATACTCATAAGACTTCAAAGGAAAACATGTCTTTTATCTGATAGCCTTTCAGTACTATACTATTTTGGTATAATGACAATCTTTATAATGAAATTTTTATTGACTGATCATAGAAAAGTGAAGTTCTTTAAACAGGCCATTTTTCAAGGTATTGTAAAGTAATTTATGCATAGTTTTAGGCTAAAACTCGAATAGCTACCCACAAATCAGTATCACAATGATGTTTATTAGCTGCTGCATCAGAAGCAAATCTTGTGAATTTGTGAACTTAAAAAGAACATGAATGAGAGAAAAACACTAGCACAGATGAAACAGTCTCAATTCCGTAATAGAGCTTTTCACTTCAGTTTCAATTTTGACTGTTTTAACTTACTGAAGAGCACAGAAAGGAGATCAGCACATCTCAAATGTTTATGTTTATGCACCTGCAGCTTAGAAAAGTTATGAATACAACAGGGATTCTCCTGTTACCCTTTTTACTTTCATCATTCACGCATTTGCAAACACAGACCTTTCAAAACTCCAACGGCAATGACAGTGCTTCCAGCTGCACAGGATCTACTGGTTTTCTGAAGGCCATCAGGACAGACAAAAAGGTTGGCCGGGGGTCTCCTTTAACAGCCACAGAAGTCCCTGACCTTAGGGCTCAGCTCTGCATGCTCTTAAGCTGCTGACTTAGGGCTCGCAGTCATGCCCTTAAGTGCTGTATCAACTAAGAGTAAGCAAAGGCACCAGAACACAGAATAGCAATTTGAAAGGCCCCTCTACACACAAATCATCCACTTCTGGAGGTACCCAAACTCCATCTGTGCATATCAGGCAAGTGTTTGAGCACGTGGCACTCACTGCTGAGTCTGCTTGGACAACTGTCTGCAGGTAACTTGTGGAAAAGGGACCAGCCTCCCGTACATCTCTTTCCCCTTTGGCTTTTGGAGTCAGTACTGCACTCTCTGCTCGTGATCTTTGACATCCAGCAGCACAACCGCACTGGAAGGAGCAGAAAGCACCCATATCTTTTCTTACTTTCCTCCTTTTTCTGATGAAGGAGCAGACAGCACGATGGCAGAGTATTCTCCTGTGAGCTAGGAGATGCAAGTTTAATCCTTCGACATTGAATTACTCCCCAGGCATCCCAACCCCAGCCGGGGCACCCACCAACATTTTAAAACAGTACCCCTTGTGCAGTTCATTCATAGCGGGGCTATCAAGATCTGTCTCAAGCTGATGGAAGCGTCTTCTGAGTAAAGTCTACGAATTCTGGAAAGCACTTAAGACTTCTGACTGTATCTTATCCTCTCGCTAGCGCCTTTGATAGCATATTGCTTCTGAGACACCCTTCAGCCACTGTGTAGATCTCCACCATAGGGTCCTGTTTGAGGAGGCAGGTGTGGCAGCACCTTTTCCTTTGAATTGGATCTGCCTCTACCCTGATCCCTGCCTCCGCTGCCCTGATGAACACAGGATTCAGTTCAAGAACAAGGATAGCATCATTTCTTCCCTTTTCCTTTCCTCTCATACACATCCCTCTTCTAACTGAAATACAAAGGGTCAAGGCTGCCTACCATACGTAGCATCCGTCCGGTGTTTTAGAATAGCGAAGTACGGGACTGGTGCTCTATAACAAAAGGGTAGTTTTCCACGCAAGACACCATGTCACGGGACACACAGAGTGCCACAGCATGCTGATATATCAGGAGACTTCCTCTGGAAGTCTGATGTGAAGTTTGATGTGAAAAGAGAGTGGCTAAAGTGGATTCCATATTAACTAATGTCAGGCCTTCAGCATTATTTGAACATGGGATTTTTAATGTGTGGTTTTATACATCTCTACTTTGTAAACTGAGCACTTTTCAAAGAGAGCTCCAGAATCCTACAGAGCTGTCTTTAGGGGGGCTTTGATCTTTCCAGAGCACCTATCTTGTGTGTCTGTAATTGCTCTAGTTTAACAAGGCTCCATAGCACTTCAAGAAAAAAAAAAAAAAAAATTCCTTTTATTAAGGCTGTAAACCTAAGTGACCACAGTGATGGAATGTGCTGCTGCGGGTACCCTGTAAACCCCCCAGAAAAAAACAAAAGAAGAACCTTCACAACGAAATGAAATGAAATATTTAATAAACATGTTGCCAATGTCCCAGGTGGCATGAAGAAGCCTTGTGGTATGCTGAAAGGCTTGATCTTTCTAAGTATTATGAATGCTGATTTAAATGATTGGGTGAAAGCTGAGGAAGTTATGGCTGAAATTTTGGCTAAAGATGACAGCTCTGGGTTTCAAGTTGCACAAAGCAGTCTGAGGGATTAAGCCAACAAAACCCACTCAAAGATATCCAGTTTCAAAAAGGGTAATCTTCGTATCAGTGATTCACACTCAGACAATGGTGAGGATTCCTCATTACTCTGACTTTGCCATATTAATCTTACTTTACAAATACATGCAGTGATTTATATCATGTTTAATTAACTGATTGAGGGCTCCTGTGGTAAAATGGCATCACATTAAGCTCTGTCCTTATGGCAAATGCGAATCACATCTTTAGCCTTGCAAGAACAAAATATCATGGGATTCACTGATGACAGGATGTAGGAATCGAAATAAGGTCCCTCCTGTTGTTTGAGAATCCAGTGAGGGTGGTTGCCATATGCTCATCATTTCCAAGGGAAAAAAATGACAGGATAGAAGAAAGAACTGCTCTAGTTCTTCCAATATGTTCAAATCTCAGATGAAAATGATTGTACAGCAGTTCTGTACTGGGGCCAAGTTTTACATGAAAGTGCATAGCAAACTTTCAGAAAGCTTATAATGAGAGATCTTTTTAACATGATTTTTTTGTATTTAAATAAACTGCTGTGTGAAATGACTCCTTTTTTTAGGGAAAAAAAAAAAAAGAAAAAAGAGATGAACTAAAAAAAAAGAGGCTTCTTTGCCAGCAACATAAGACAACACAAAATTAACTTAGCTTTTGCTATGAAGAGTTATTCCCCTCTAGCACTCACAACCTGTTTTTGAAGATAAAAACTACAACTGCTATCGTCTGATAAAATTAGATGGTGTATATAATTTGCTGCTACCATTACCAAGATTAAAAGCCTTGTTTATATTATTACAAAGTTTCTTAAAATTCAGAAAGCGTTTTATTTTTAAAAGCTGTCTTATTAAGAGACCGCATTTTTTATACTTACAATGAACCTTACATCCAGTAAATTCTCTAGCAATTGACAAATTGTATTACACGAGTCACAGTTTGCTCCCAGGAATTCAGTGGATTTTTGCAATTTGTTTCTATGGCAAAGAGGATAGCGGTGGGATGGGAGAAGCAGGTTTCACATTTTGCAAAGCTTTTATATGATTTCAGAAATGTTCCCATTCCTCCCTGGGACCAAGACTTTTTGAATTTTATACATGAGAATGAGAGACAGACAGACAGTCTTTAGAAGCTGTGTAGGTAAAGCACTCAGTGCTGCCTGCTTTGCCACTCTCCCATTTTACACGAGTGCCTTAGCCATTGGGTCTCAGGCTAGTCCGACACATCAGGTCTCAAGATCTCCTGCTAGCAGGGCTCCACTTTGCATAAACAGTTAAATGCACAGCAAGCAAACAACTCGAAAGCCTAGTGTTCAAGGCACTCGCTTTGTAAATCTCATGTTCAAGTCCCTAGGCCCGAACCTTGATTTTCCACATTCCAGGTGAGTGCCCCGACCGCGGCGCTACCCGATACTCCAACCTTGCCATCTCCTTCTGGTCTCGACCAGAAATTCCATCCGACGGCTGACAAATCTCTTCTGATGAAAGTTTCTTTGAAATTGATACCTGCCTGCAAAAAAGTTTCAGTTTCCTCAAACCAGCCTTTTCAATCAAAGAAAGAGAAAATTCCCAACCCCTTCTAACTGTTTCATTGATGGGTAAAATTGAGCCACTTGTACGGCTGGGAAACGGTCAACTCGGCTGGCACATTTGACAGTACAGCCGAAATCAAGGGGCGACATTTTTGCCCACAAACACCTGGGCAAGCCATCATTCCTCCAAAATGTGCTGAAGAGATGGCTTTGTAACACCGCACTCCTGTACCCCCTCTTCGTCCTTTATCAGAAGTCACTGTGCTTCACTGCTGCTAGAAACATTAGTATGGTTTTGTGATTAGAAAGGTTATATACGCTTTACAGTCAGTCACTTCATCCTGCCCCTGTTCAGATCCCTTAAAACTGAGTAGAAACAGGGTAACTATTTGCCCTTTGCGAAGTACATAAACTCCGACTCTCATCATATATCTTTTTAAAATTTCATCATGAAGCAACCCCCTCCTCCCTTCTCACTGCCCCCATTTCAACATTTGATGTTTTAAAAAGTTTTGAAATTGTTTTCCAAATGTGAAGCACTAACAGGATATCAAAACCAGCTTGGTTTGTACTTATGTAGGAGGGTAACTGCTATCACAATAACTGCAAATAAATGTGTACCATATCATACCTTCTGTTAATAATTTTGAAACTTGCAGTGATTTTAACACCTGTGCCATTAGTCCACGATAATTTGTGATAATTTCTGATGTTCTGAAATGCATTTTAAAATTTAAAACGTCATTTTTAAGGTATTTTTAAATTGAGGAATTCAACACAATTCATAATGACTTCCTGTTAGATAAAAAGCACGTGTCTAAATATTCTTCCTAATTCTAACACAATGCTAGGAGCAATTCAAAATTGATTGCACGTAGAAGAGCATTTTGGTTCTGAACAGATTTTAAGATGCATTTTAATATTCTGAGATTACTTTCACATTCTATACAAAATTAACTACTTTTAGAAATTATGTTTAATTTTTCTGTTTTAAAAGGCATTTAAAAAGTTTAAGAACTATATATATGTAATATAAAATATCCTGAGCAATGTACGACTAACTATTTCTGGCTATTTTTTGCTTAAAATTTACTATTAACTACAATTAACTATTTGGGGGGCTAGACAGCATTTCCCTCCAAAAATAGTTTGCATTTGAATTTTTTAATAATTAGAGTAGTGCTTTCAGCTGTGTAAAAAGTACCTTAAAATATGTGAAGGTCAAAGTAAACCTTCATTTTAAATATTTCAAATTGTTATAGTTATTGCTTTGAGATAATATGACATTTACAGTAATTGCTGAAATTCCAATTACTTTCAGTAAAAGCTGCTTCTTTTGCAAGTTGTTAAAAAATATAAAGGTACATTGGATATTGCATTGCTGGAGACAGAGTCTGCAAGTAAAGGCAATTAAATGTGAGTTTGATGATACACAATGTACTGGACCAACATTTAAAAGACTTTTCCGTGTTTGACTGTTTACCAGTTTTGTCTTTAAATAATAGTCTTCTTCTGGCATGTAATGTATATCTGCTTGCACTAAACATAATTTATGAATATTTTAACACATGTGTACTCAGTGGGGTGTATTATCATACTGATATAAATAGAATTAATGAGCAGTCAACCTGCCACATGTCATGACATATGACAGGGCAGCAAGAGCATGGGAATAATTCTTTCTGTTTCATATTAAAGCTTCTTTTCCCAGTTGAATTTTTGTTCCCAGATGCCAACAGACCTAATTTTCTAAGGACCATTTACAAAAATAGTCAGAAATGACAAACCTGGACTAATTTATCTTGGGTCACTTCAAAGAATGTTTATTTTTATGCCACTTCAAATGCATAAATAAACAGATTAAAGGAAGTGGGTTTCTTTAGTTAAATTTTAGGGGTTCCACAATGAGGGGTTTGATATCTGCCTTGACTTTCATTCCCAGCAAGCAGACATTTTATTTGTTGTTGATTTTGAATTCGCTTCAATGTCATGTTATCTGTTTCTTCTGCTAAGGGACTAGAATATATCAACTGTCTAAATAGAACGATGACATATACCAGGTAAACAGCTATTCCAATGCAGAAAGAAATATAGATGCAGATAGATAAAACCCTTTTAACCAATTATTCATTCCGGTTTCAAAGGCTAGGTAACAATCTGCTAACCACAACTAATAAGTTTTTTTTTTTAAAAGATATAGTGTAAGTCGACAGAACATGCAGAATACAAGGCTAGGCCATATTCCCCTGTTTGGCACTTTATTTGAAAAGATAAATATTGAATCGTAATATCAATTCTGTTTACAAAAGGCTGCTCGGTCAGTTGAAGGCCAAGGGTCATAATAAAATTAACAAATTAATATCAATCGGATTGCCCAGCTAACATCTAATTAAAGATCCTTGACTTGAAAAGTTTTATTCTCAGCAAAGAATACTGCAAACGTTCTTTGATGCTGCAGTGTTAGGCTACTGAAAACAGGGAAGGAGATGCATACCCTGCTTTTTCTCCTTTTTGGTTTGAAATCACTTTTTAAAAAATAATTTTACTGCTTATGAATCTTTGAAGTCATGACTCATTCTCTGTCCTTAACAAGACGGTCTCCTAAAGATGGATCTAGTTCAGGCTGGAAGACTTGAAAGAAGTAAAAGAGACTTATTTTGGGCTCTTAATTATATTAAGGGACAAGGAGACCCTACAAGTTTTTGTGCCTGATGATCTTCACGGCAGGGCAGTAGCACCTCTCTTGGGAAATCCAGCTCTGTCACACTCAAAGAAAAGGGGCACCATCTAGTGCTTTTTTGGAGGAAAAGCTGCTAATACTAGCAGGGGTGTAGCCGGGGGAGGAACTCACGAGGGGGAGGGAGAAGAAATGACACTCCATTTTTTTCAAAAGACAAAGAAAACCTGTTGGCCTGTTTCATCTTCCATTTTGAGGCACTGCAGTATTTGGCTCCAGGCTGTAAGTAAAAATTGTCAGCTTTCACAAGGTGGAAGGAAGGAGTCCCAACAGCTAAAATAATATATACAATTTAAAATGGACAGGGGGGCTGGTACACATACATTATTCTGCTTAATAGGTATTTCTTCTGCCTATTAATACACTTAAACATGTCCCTATCAGCCCTGTTCATTATACATTCTCTCTTTTATTAATCTACAAGAAACCCTTTTTAAGTCATTTTCATTTCATTGGAGACTACATTGTGCTGTTAATGTTCCTGGAAATGCTCTTACAAATAATCTGTCCAGAGTTCACCCAACATAACAAAGAGATTCTATGAAAAATGATTTGTAGCACAAAATCCTTTACAGTGCAATAAGATCAAGTTAACCACTGATGCTGCTAGGAAAAAGCTTGGCAAGTTTTATCTGATTGGCAAAATAGGTTCATATCTGAGTCCAGGGAAAGAGTGCCCTTTGATAAAATTTCACGGCACTAAAGTCTGATTATCTGAATGATTTTTGAAACCTCTTTGAAAACAACTTGGGGACGCGGGGGGTATATTCCCTTCTGCTGTAACTTGGGAAATCGATGATTTTCTAAGAATTGTGAAATAGTAGCTCAATATTGTTTAACTTACTGATACTATGAATTGACAGAAATTGTGTTAGTCAAACTAGTAAGTGCTCAGTCAAAATAACCACCTTTTCAAAGGTACATCTGCTCCTTGAGAGCCCCAGGTTGGGGATGTTTGTTGTGAACTGCAGGGGCTGCTGCCTTTCAGACACCCAGAACAACGACAGCTGCACACAGCATCAGTGCTCAGGACGTGCTGAAAAATCAAACGTGCTGATGCCCTGACCAGAGCCCCAAAAGATACACAGTTAAGATCAGTGCTCATTTTTTAACTTCTGGGCCATAATCTTGGATTTCCTGGGCACTCCAAGCTCTCAGTCGACTTTGTTGTGGTATCAAGAGAATGTCAGACCCCTGTGTAAGACTAAATAAACAAGAAATATTTCTACTACAATAGTGCCGAGCAAAGCAAATATGTGGCTTGATGAGAAATTCTCGGAGGGAAGCCTATCCCAGGAAACGAAAACAAAAATATATTTTATGTTCCTGTAGAGCTTTTCTTATGAAGTTGATCATGCCTGTAAGGAGACCTTTCACAAAAAAAAAGCAGATGTAGAGTTAAGGGACTTGACTAAAAGCAGGTAAGTTGGGAGCAAAAAATCAGTAAAAATGTCAGATTCCCAAATCCTAAACAGGGCTAGAAACAACATGCAGGTCCTGGCAATCATTCAGGAGTGCTCTGGTCCAGTGGTCTGACCGCAAGCTGGGGAACCAATACTTCGGACACACTTGCTCTGCAGCCCTCAGATTTCAGCCTGTCAATTCAGGGCCTGCCCCATGGATATGCTGAGCGTCCTCGTTTTCTGGCAAAATCAGGAGCTCAGGACTTCTGCTATTTTGATCATGGACTCGAGTTGCCGCATTTTAGGCACCCATATTTTCAAATGTCACTATTTAACCCCTCTGTGCCTCAGTTTCCACATCTGTAAAACTCGATAGCTATGCTTACCTTGCATGGATGTCAGGAAGATTATTTCAAGTCTCTAAAGAACTTTGAAAAGGAGAAGCAAAATGGACTGAATTTATGTATTATTTGTCATTTTTTATCCCATAAAATGGAAGTCAGATGCAGCCCAGACTGTGAACTATAGCAAAATGTTCACCTAAGCCTTCGCTATGGCTCTGATGCCAAAACAGCCGGTGAATTCAGCATGGCTTTGCAGGAAGAAGGCAGATTCCCCACCTGCTGACCTGGCAACACCCAGGGTAAGTGGAAAGTTAACATCTTAAATAACCACAACCTTTACTAATTGATTATTCTATACATTTCCATTATATTCTTTAACTGAATGAGCAATGCAGTTTACTGTGTATTTTTGATGATTTAAAAAATCCCTCTTTAACAGAAGAATCCCTGAGAGGGAGGAAAAAAGTTCCCAATAAAAACCTTTCTTTGGGGTTTTCCTTGGTGCAGAATGAACCTCATTAGATTTCAAGCAGACACAATCTTGCCTTGACAGGTTTCAGATCTTCTAGAATTTATTAGACGAGCCCATTAGAAAAGTCTACACCAGTTTCTTCCTAACTTGCATTTGAAGAATAATGGGAGACTTTAACTATCACATCCCTTTTTAACGAAGCAGCCACTTGCCTCTCACGCTGGGTACCTTTGCAAACTCCTAATGTATCTCCAGGTTTCTCACCTGAAGCTTTCTTTCCCCTGCTCTAAGTGTGCCATTTTTCTCTGGTCTTTGCAGTCTCACTTTCCTGAACGCTATAGTCCAGTGAAACCCTCTGGTAATGACAGCACTGGAGTGATAATGTACTTTCCTGATTTCCCGTTAATAGTAGCACTTGATCCAGCAATGGGTGCCAGCTCAGTGGCAGAAGGATGCTTTAATTTTTTCTAGAGGTAAAAGGACCAGTTCAATTTACAGCCTTGGCTAACTCAGCAGTTTTGCTCTGGCTTGGCACAGAAATGAATGTTTTAGTTAAAACAAAGCAAAAAAAAATCCCCCTTAGTTTGCTCAGTTTCATGCCAAAGAAACAAAGTACAATTGCTTTTTTCTCCCTGAGAAAATGTGTGAAAACTGCGTAATGCAATGAAGGAGTTAAAACAACCAAGGGGAAGGAGGGAGAAGAGAAGAGGTGAACAGCAGCATTAAAAAGGAAAGCAGTTTGTTTTTCTATTTTAGTAAGAGACACATAATCACAGACCATCCAACAATACATGTATCCTTGCCGAAGAGCTGCTGATACTCTACATTAACCTTTGATAGCGAGAAGTGTATTACCCCTACTGTTTTCCACAATAAATTATGTTATATCTGGCATCCAAAGCGCTAGGAAGTGTTCAGCCAGCTGGAAGCACCAGATTGGCCCAACATCCCTAACGTTCAGATTATAAATAAAGGGTACCTCATACTGCTAGTATAACAAAAACAAGCAATGCGGAGGAAGGGCAACTTCCCCCCTGCCCACAGAAGCAAAGGGCGTCAGTTGGGGAATGGCAGAACAGGAATTCAAGAGGGCAGGGTTTCTGCAGCGAGATGCAGTCCCCAGCATGCCAAACCTCAGGCAAATGCAGGACTTCAGGCAGAGGAATGAGACTTCTCCGGTTACATCTTTACCGGGGATTTGCATGTAAAAAATGCCAAGGAGAAGTATATCTGGCTCTGCTCTTCCCAGATGGTATAACCACATAAACACGCACTCACACATACACATATCTTCCTGCTCTTTAGGCAGCATTGCCTGTTCTCTTCCAGCCGTGAAAATAATTAGCTCAGCCACAACCTCAGTTCCAGAGGATGTGGTCAAATGTGCCATGGTGCACGCTTCTCCCACGCTCTCGAATCAAAGACACTACGGCCATAAGTACATAACGGCATTGTGATAAAGGTTGAGGAAAACCCCGCCTGTTATGATCTGGAAGGTGAAGATATCAAATAGGAAGAGAACAAAAGATAGTCCCAAGACTCAAAACCCAATGACTGAAAATGGCTAATAAACGGGCTTTTTGAAAAGTTTGCAGCAGGTCCAACTGTTCTCAAGGAAACCACTTCATCAGCTTGAGTGAGAGCACCACTGAACCAGTGCTGAGAGCTGCTAAACCAACTCTACTGCTGGAAAAATTAACCTCATCTATTTATTTTAAGGGCCAGACTATGGTGGTCCCTGGTGAGGATGTAATGGGAAGTCGGATACAAGGAGTTGTTCTGCTCACCACTCCTTTTCGGTAGGGGCTGGCCACAGCTGCAGTCCCTGTGCTCTCCTGAGGGCAAGAATTAGCCCCAAATTGGTATATTCCATCTTCATTACTCCAGCTATTATATAAACATGGCTATATGCTTGCTTACTTAAGCTGAAAAATGGAAAAGAGGAACTAAAATTAAGGTTAATAGAGCCGGACAGAGTATTCCCCATTTACCTTGCCCTCACCATAGCTGCTCCCCCCTTCTGCCTTGAGTAGATGCTTTCCCCCACAACAGCATTGTTTTTCTCTTTTCTTCTCTTCTCCCTTCCCTCCTATTTTTCTTTCCCTGGTGCCCTCTTCCCTCCCATTGTTACTACTGTTGTGGCTGTTTAACTTTGTCTATTCAACATGCAGTTCGAGATTTCTGAAGGAAGACACTAAGACAGGAGCTCTCCCTCTCTGGTCTGTAACACCGTGGGTAAGGGCCCTGAAGAACTGTACTAACAAAAAAATTTATGAAATTTTCAGCGTCTCGTGATGGATCTCATGACTGAAAGGAGCTCAAAACTGGGCAAAGAAATAATGCATGGCCAGCAAGATGTCTTTCAATGTCTACCCATCTATCTCTCTACAGTTGGTCTGTGCCACATTCTGAAAATTTTCATTTAATTCCCCTTTAGGCAAACTGAGGTGCTGCCTGGAAAGCCTCTAATCTGTTGGTTTTTGCAGGCCTGAAAGGGTCACTGAGGTGAAACATATGCCACAGAATAAATCAGATGCCCTGATTTATTTCAGGAACATGTAAGTATTTGTGCTCCTCAGGGGGGGCGAAGGGGATGCTAGTCTGAGTGCAAGAATCACACGTTTGCTACTGCCTGTACATCCCAGGTTTAAACCTCTCTTTCTTATTCCAGGAGCTGATGTTTCCCACTCAAAAGGTGGTTTGTTCAGATTCAGTTGTTGGCCCCAAAAAGGTTGTTCAGGTTTTTTTAAAGAAATGGTGCTCCATCCCAAAGAAATAGCACAGATTTACTGTTTTTCTCTAAGACTCATTATACCAGTATGAGATTTTTGGAAGAAAAGAAAGACCCAGAGAGAAAGGTTTGAAGAAAAAGAGGCATATCTGCAGCACTGCTCCCATGCTTTCTTTTCCACTGTCAGGGACAACATACTGCACAGCTTGTTTAAGGATTCTGGATAGTGTAGTCCCAGCAGACATTTCCTGTACTAAGATGTATTCTCATTAGAGTTACCAAAAGGGAGTATTCAAAACATTACTTATCTGCACATAATCACTATATCACGCCATGTATCCTTTATTTTAATTCCTACTTGCTTGCTAATTACCCACCACACTGAAGGTCTCACAACTGCTCTCCTTTCAGCAGCTTTGTTTGCAAAGTGTCTGGCAATAATCTCCCAGCAGTGTATTATCATGGCCTTTTCATCACACTATTTAATCAATAGGGTAATGACCTCATATAAGCTAGTTCCAGGACCTAGCCATGCCATGCTAAATAAATGAAACAAACAAAACTGTGGGCTACACGCCTTCTATTTTACAAACCTGGATGTGAACCATTTCTGCATTAAAACCTATTAAAATATATAGAAATTGCAAATTCTTCACATCTCTTGCCAGAAAAAAAAGATTCTACAGTACTGTGGGGAAATGGCTGGTTTCTTTAAACAGACATAATTGCAAAACATGTGTGTTCTTGGTCAAGTGTTCATAGGAAGATTTATCCCGATAACACTGGAAACAACCCTTTCCCCCAGTACATCACGTCATCACTTAGAGGACTGAATGGTGACCATCACAGCTAATGGGATGAAATCACATACAGCACACTTCCAAAACAGAGGTTGGAACGAACTTTCTTTTCAAAAGGATTTCTGTTCTAGTGAGCAGAAGGAAAGCAGCTTCTCTCCATTTCCTGAGCTGTAAACTTACAAAGTGTGGTTCGCTTTGATTTTGCATCCTATGGCTGGATTGTACTCTCCCTAATAAAGTGCATGTGAGATGTGTTTAGTAATGTGTGAACTCTGGAGCATATGTAGCATCACTCTAGTGCGGCGATTCTCTTGTCCAGGGGAACGGGGGTCATAAATTGGGTCTGTCTGCTCTTCTTAGCCACCACTTTTCATAATACCAGCAGGAATTTAGTCTCAGACAGACTTTTTTCCCACCAAATTTTGTTGTAACTGGACAACAGAAAGAGAGCAACACAACTGACTAGCTGGCACATACAGTGACTATAGAGAGACATAGAAAGGCATATCCCTTGTATTCTTGGGGAAACCAGGGCAAAATAACAACAGCACAGAAGTTTTGCCCCATGCAACCTCTGACAGAATGGTTAGGACAGAAAGTAAGCTGTCTTTGTGACACCAGCACAGCTGGGGGAGGATAGGTCAGGGACATCTGAAAAGGGGACCAGTATGCATTAGCAGGAGTGTAAACCACGCAGTTTTGTGTTACCGTGGCAGTATCACCATGCACTGCTTTCACATGAACGGAGATCCCCCCCAGAAACAGTGTGAAAGAAAAATAATAGTTTTTAAATGTTTTATCCCAGATACTAACTGAAGCCAACCTATTTCTACCGATATACCTTGAGCCAAATTTTTACTGGAAATTTTTCGCTGCACCAATGCCACTTACGTTCCTTTGGCACTTTCCTTTTAGGTGTGTTATGAAAATGACAATGTGCCAGTCATCCAAGCTGTCGGCACCAGCTAAAATCTGTTCTGAGGCAGAGTAATTTGCACTTGGATGAACACCTCCCAAGAAGTAATCACATAAATACCTTCACGTTGAGATGCAACTCATTGCCGGTTAGGTAACTCCTATAATGAGCATGAGTGTGGTCTGTCCCAAAGATCTGAAATGGCTTCAGTGCAAATATTCTGTTAAGCTGATGTAGAAGATGTGGGAGTGGTAACTATGCAGTGTGCCTGTGAAGCACTTGCTGTGTTACAAGTTATTAGTTCTGGACTATAAAACTGCATTTTGGAAAATATTGTCTCAAAACGTCCTATATGACACTAGTCTAGCAAAGTAAGAACTTAAAACCCCCAACATTCCCAGTCCCTTAATGGACCGAAACTCTCCAATTGGCCCATCTGGTGGTCTGGCCACTGCAAAACTATTACCTTTACTTCTAATGCAGAGGCAGAAATAGCAGGAAGGAAGTGATAAGACTAAGAAAAGACAAGAAAGAAAATTCCACACATCTCCAACTGAGGCAAAGTAACCTCCAACAGTGGTTGGTCACACTAGACATTAACGGCTTCCCTGATATTTATTAGGACACTCAGAATTAGTCAGTGTAAAATATCATTGCCAGGTAACACTATCTTGCCTTCCCAGCAAAATCTGTCCTTGGATTACCCAGGAAGAAGGACACGTCATTGAATTATTTCTCTAATCCATCTTTACAGAAAATAAATGGTTCCTATAATTGGTGATATTGCAGTACACCATTGGTTAGGTACAAGAAATCCTTACGCATCTTGTGAAAGGATCCCTTTCTACAATGGCAGCACATCACTCCAACAGATGAACAGGGGTGGCCAGCATGAAATATGAGACCTTCTGTCCTTCAGGGTGCTACTCAAAATCTAGCAGAAGGATCAAGCTGAAGAGGACGGTAATGACGTGCCTTTACAGTTCACCACTTTGGTACCAGTTAGCTTAGCATATCGTTACTTAAAATGGCACCAGTAGTTTTCAAGTTAAATGTTGACTTGAATGAATTCTCTTGCAAGAACATCTCTTGTCTGTCAGGTAGAGTTTCAAGCTTTTGGGGAGTCTCCCTGTTCAGGAAAACACCATTGTGTACACTTTCCCATATCACTTTTGTTCTGCAAGCGTCCCTTTAAGTTGGAGGCAGAAATCCTTATTCCAGAGCATTCTCCTCATGCAAAAATGTTACATCAAAAAAAAAAAAAACGTTGGCTTTCATCTCTTGCCACATAGGCAGTACAAGGTCATAGCTTTCCCTTCAGCCCTGTAAGCCTCTCTGCAGGCAGAGGGCAACGGGACACTATGGTGTCTCTGTTTACTTCTGGATGTCTCTCTTCTACAGAGAAAAAGCAATGAGGAAGAAGAACCAAAAATGTGGTAACTTCTCCTCAGATATTAAAAAAAAATCTTTTTAAACATGTGAGTTTGGAAAGAGAAACACACAATCTAAATTATTTATGAAACTTTTCACTTTAAGTCCTAAAAAAAGCCCAAACAAAAAACCCCCACTACCTCACCCTCCACTGTGAAGACTGCAGGACTTAACCATATGGGCAGGCTGCATGGTAAAGACTTCTGAAGATCTTCTTAACAAGAGATGGCTCTAAGTCATCCTGAAACCTACTGCTGACCGATCAAGGAGTGCAGGAGCATCTCAGAGAAAAGTCAGCCTGATATAGATGGGGTGGAAACAAACAAAAAAATCTAAGACATCAGAACCTCAGATTTTTCCCAATTTGGATGTGTGTCAATATTAAAGTGGAAAAAGTAGGGATTTGATAAAAAGATCTGATAGAAAAGCAAGAGGCATATAAGTGATAACTAACTTGATAAAGAACTAAAAGGGATAATCTAATTAAAGCTGATCCACGTGGGTTTCTGGAAAACAGATCTTGTCAAGCTAACTTGATATCATTTTCTGATGCGATTACAAATGGGACTGCTAAAGGCAACCATCTTGATGGACGCCTGTGAGAGAACTGCCTTTGTACCACACCAGAGTTTGACCGAAAAGCTAAAAAGCATAAGAGACGGGATTCACCCACAGTAATTACAGCTGTCTAAAAGTCTGGCATCTTGTCTTAACTTCTCTATGTTCCCATTATAGTAAATGAAAAGAAAAAGGTACTGTCAAAAAGTGCTTTATGACTTTCCAGATAAGTCCACTACATCTTTCTGTGAAGGTCTCCATCTCTCTCCATTGTCTATAAAGAGCTTAGAAAACTACAACCATTAGAAGCTAATTTTTGAATGGCTAGAATTAGATGTGATGAATCAGAACAGCATCTTAAACTACTTAAAAACTACATAGCAGATACATCTAAGCCATCATTACGTGACTGTGGAACAAGGCACTGGTATTGGAATTGGTTATTGCCTTCTGGACTATCTTTCATTTTTGTTAAAAAAATATCATTTTCACAATATTGGAAGATGACTAGAAAATGGAAAATAATGAAGAAGACAGTTGGGTTAGGTGAGTATAACCAGACGTTATGTACTTTAGTACAGTCAACATGGAGGCCATGGATCAAGGAACGAGTATAATGAGACAGACTTAATGAGGGAGGACTCTACTCTGGGAAAAACAGATCCTAAAGAGGAGGCAAGGATTTGGGAACAGAGGCCGTGATGAGTAACTAGATTACTAGGAATTTCTAGAGTAGTGCAGTAACAAAAAGCTACTATGCTCACCAGATGTACAAACAATAACAAATAGGAGTAGGGAGGTTATGTTATCTTATTTGGCATCAGTGAAACGACTAGTAGTTTCATTGGGTTCATGGTGTTGTTTTAAGAAAGACTATGAAAAATTCCATGGATTATGAGAAAGCCAGGCGAACACTTACAGTATTAGGAAACATGCCTTACTGCAAGAGACTCAAGGCACTCAATCAATTAACTTATCAAAGAGAAAGTTAAAGAATGATTTGATCACAGTCTACAAGTGCTTACCATAGGGAACAAGAATTTGATAATAGAGGGCTCTTCAATCTAGCAGGCAAAGGCAGAACAAGATCCAAGGGCTGGAAGTTACAGCAAGACTAATTCAGTCTAAAAATAAGGTGCAAATTTTAAACACTCAGGGATTAACTTGAAATAGCTTGCCAAGAACTGTGATTCATTTTCCACCACCAAAAAATAAGTTTTAATCAACACTTGGCCTTGTTAGAACTTTATACTTATATTTCTAAGCTTATTAATACATTCATTCTGAGAATCTCAGAATGTTATTGTGGAGAAAAAGAATAAATGCTGTAAGTTGGGGAGCATTCACTGCAGTATTCACACATAGCCAAGAGATTTCATTTCCATTTGATCACCAAGTCACAGAACCTCTACTGTGAAGATTGCCTAACTGAAACACCTTCTTGCTACTCCACACTATGCAAACCTTTTTGATTAATGAGCACTAACTCAAAGTAGATTGCACTAAAATTAGGAAGCAGGAAGAAATCATAATTTGCAATTATCCCTCGCAGAAATACCTCAATACAATACTTTAGAGTCATTTCAGACGTACCATTGTTTTCCACATGTAAAGGTAAAACACAAATCACAATATGGTAAAGATCTCTCAGTAGGCAATTAAAAATTAATCAGCTAATTAGATCAAATGAACGAGAAAATAAGGCTCAGGAAGACATCCATTCTAATTAACATAATATTAACTTACAAAAGACTTGTTCAGACAAAAAAAGATCATCTTTATTTCAAATATCAAACCGATCAATAAAAGGAAACAAACAGTTATTTCTTACCTTGTTATCCCCATGACCAAAGCCAAAAGGAAATGACAGTAATAGTGAGTCAACCGCCTGTGCAACTGTATTCATTTCTTATTATTTCTAATCTTGTTAACTATTTGAATCCACAATTTAAACTAACTTGTATTAAATTTATGGGGATTCTACCTATATTATGCCTACCCTATACTTGCTGCATCTCTTAAGAATCTTCTAGGTACTTAAAAATAAAACTAATGAGACCCAAAGTCTCACCTAGGTTTCTCCTCAGCTAGGTGATTCCTAACTAAAGCACAGGGCTTTACTGTGGAGACAGAGGATGTTAAAATAAGAAAAAAGTGGAGGGATTCTTAAGTCTGTGTCAGGGATGATAACATATACTCTCAAGGAAGGAAATAACATTATAGGACACCTTATTGAATAAACCTGACTGGTTAAACGGAAAGGCTCAGGCAATCAGACAAGGAATTGGGCATGGTTGAACCTAATTAGATAGATTGCATAGATTAGAAATATCTGTAATTACAGGACAGTTCCTAAAATATTTTTTCAAATGTCAGATTACTCCAGCGATGACCAACCACCCCAACCTTCCGGTTGGAGTCACAGGACATATACCACAGAGTTTCGAGTGCTCCAAGGGATTTGGTAGCTGTGAGACGACCATGACTCCCAGCATTCCAGTGCGGCAGCTGTGTCGACTGTTCCCAGCCCAACCCACAAGTACCGCATTTTGCAGCCCCTCATGGATCTCCTCTGTGTTATCCAGATTCATATCATCCAGTGACCCCTTTGCCAGACCAACACAGCTTCCCTGCCCATCTCATGGCACAGGCCTGGCTTGGGAGCAATCCTAGAACTTCCGGAGAGCTGCATGGGACTCAGTGCTACAGGCCAGGCTGGATGTGACTGCATTATTTACTTTTGCAGGGGGAAAAAAGAAATCTAGAAAGTGTATGTAATGGTTTAGAAGCAGGCTTTGCAAACCAATTCCGCAATGAATGTATTTCACTTTGATCACCCCTTCTAGCCCATAACAGAATTGAGGCAGTATTTTGTTTTGCAGAAATTAGTACCTTCAAGACCTGCAGTGGATTTATTATTTCTGCTAGGGCTTGCACTTACTTTCTGATCCACTGCTGTAAAATCCAGAGGGACAGAACAGCGCAGAAAATTACTGCGAAGATGTAGTGTGACATAGGAAGAGTCAGACGCATTATGTGTGAACAATACGACAAAAGGAAAAGCCATCTGAAAATAAATGAAAAAATTAATAATCAAAAGGGTGTCTAATTCTTATCTGGGCACTTGTTTGCTCGCTTTATGAATTAGGACCATCAGGCCATGGCGTATAAAGCTGAAAGGGACCCTGGGCCCAGAACTCAGTCCTGCTTGAGGAAGCTGCCAGAACCAACCCTTCTGGGGAAAGAAACAGTACCACCAGAAAACAAGTGAGGCATCAGAAACATAATTTTTCTCTTGCTTCATTCCTGAAACCAGGGCTCCACGACTTGGGGCCAAACCTCCATATCCACTCCAAGCTCGGTCTTGTCACTGCAACAACCGATAATGGCAGTAAAGTCATGCAGGGCAACGGCCCTATAATGTGGGCATCAGGTACTGGTCAGAGACTTCAAATCATTGTGCAAAGATGACAAAACTGCTGTTAGGAGGGAATAACTTCCAATTACCCCAACATTAAAACCAGCAGCAGTATATGCTGCATAATGACAGTCACACACGCACATGGAAAAGAAAGACTTCATTGTTATGCATTTCCATGTAAACTGTGGCTTATAGTTAATGGGATACAGGCTCAAAGGATAACGTATAGAATTTATAAAACGAAAGCCTCAAAAAAAGGCACTTTGGTAACAGAAATTGTTTTTTCAACTGCAAGCTATGAACACTTGACATAAAAATAGCCTATCCAGAAATCGCTGAGTATGTTGGAGAAAAATGGAGAATGACTGCACTTGGAGAATTTCATACTAGTTTGATCACTGATTCTTCAGTAAGCTATTTAGGACCGCAGGCTAAACATTCTCCTGGAACAGATGTATCAATCAAAAGCTAAGCCTACTTTAAATAAATAAGCAGTGCCTACTTTATTCTCCAGAATGCTTGATCAAAAAGCTGTCTTCTCTGGCCATCCATTGCTTTGTGTTTGGTAGCTGACAAAATGCTTCACTGATTTACACTGTAGCATGTGAGAGTTTTAGCAAGTCTAGATCTCAAATACAGGTCAGTTTTTGTCACTGATGAAATACATCACCTAGAGGATATATAGTAGATTAATATTTGTCAGGCTTTCCAAACAAGCCAGAAACCTATTCTTTCCTGTTCTTTAAAGAACCCTCTAACTTGTTTTCTTATGAGGGATAAAAAAAATTCCAGAAACTAAGAGAGCAGAACAGAAAACCTATTTCTCACTCCTTGATAGCCTGGAGCTGTAATACAGCAGGATCNAAGAAAAGAAAAGAAAAGAAAAGAAAATCTTGCTGCTGTAATATCTATGAACAGTTTTTGATCCTGCCCTTATTTATACCTTCTCTTCATGTATAAACAATAAGGTAGCAGAGGGTGTATCTCAGCTGGGATAATCACCCAAGATGCATGTCCTCCTTGGTACAGCAAAGAATGATAGCACGAACATGAGTGAAAAATAGTGGAAAGCTCTGAAAGCTCCTTCGTAGCAGGGCCAGATGCAGCAAATAAGTAAGTGGATGGGGATGGCTGCCTCAAGACTCCTCCTGGTCATTCCTCAGTGCAAGCCTACCCAGTGTGAGCCAGCACAATGCAAAGATGCCCAGATCATTGTACCTGTTGGGAAGAAGAAGCTGTTGAGCTGCCTCCAGGTAGCAGTGCACTGAAGCTAACTGGCCCAGCTAAGAATTAAGGCAGAAGATCTACAAACAGTGGTCTCCGCAGTCTTGCACAACCCTGCTTCATCTCCTCAATGCAGTTCACCCTTAGCACTGGAGAACAGCTGTGGAATTAAGCCTACATTATAATAAATACCTAATAGAAGGCGCTCCCAGTGGCTATCTCCAGCTTTCTGCAAGGGGCCTGAACCTCCAGGGCTCCCTACAGACCTCTGCAACTTGTAGCCTGTTCATTGCCTGACCTAATTCTTATAAATGGCTCACCCATTTTGGCTGACAATTTCCTCTAAATGCCCAGACACCAAGCAATGGAAAATTTCCTTTAAATGCCAGTTAATGAGCAATGGAAAATGTCATCACGATGAAGTTATGCAGGTACTTTAGTGCTCTGCTGGATCAGGCCTTTGTGAGCTACATTATAGTCTCACATTGGATGAGATTTTCTGAATGTGATAAATAAAATAAGATGAACGTCTATGATAAGAAAAAAAAAGATATATGTAAAATATTTTTAAAGCTTCTATGATTCTCAGATAGCATGGTGGAGAGAAAGAGGGAAAGAATGCAAAAGCATAAACTAGGCTATGCTTGTGTAAATTACTTTGACATTTAATAACTCTCTACTAAAAATTCTCAAGCAGGGCTACTTCAGATATTTTTAAGGTCATGTATCATTTACTGTCTAGGTCAATTTATGCATCAGCAAAAATTGCTGCAAACCCTTCTGGACAGCACTTTAAAAATAAAGGTATATGTAACTGTTTTGGCCGTATTTTCCTCACTGCTCTGCGAACATTTCACCTTGGAAAATTAAAGTAACATTCTGTAGTAAGTGAAGTCAGTATGATATTTCAAGGCAAGTCAAGGACAAGCTTTATAACTGTGCTATCAAAATGCTATTAATAAAAGCAAAAATACACACACGATGCCTGTGTTCCCTTATGGATGGAAAAAATTATTGTCCATTAAGTTAACATTTCAGATGCCCTCTCAGTTTTTCCTAAGGTCCCAAAGAAGGCAACAAAACATGTATCTCTTGCAGTTAACTTGTATAAACTATCTGCTATCATGTAGTGCTCTATTTTAGTAAACACTCCAAGGCTTCNGGGGGGGGTGTGGAGGCGGGCAGGGAAGGTGGAAAACTGTGGCTAGAATATTCTACTTTCATAGTTAAGTTTTATACTGGTGTCTTAGTTTATTTTTGTTTGGGTCCACAGGGTTGTATTTATAAATGTGTCTTACATTAAGCGTCTAAATTCACTCCTCTGTTTATATAGTTCCCCTCACTGCCACATCCAATGGCTCCGTGGTTATCCCCAGGACAACCCATGCTGCAGTAAGTACTATTATCTACTTTTGACAGACATGAAGCCAGACATACCAGGGTATGCCTACGCGGCACGAGGCAGCGCCACACACAAACATCCATGCCGGCTCTGAATGGGCAAAGCTCGCTAGAAGATACCAGGCACGTTAGGTTAGCTCACTCGGTGCTTCTTTCCACATCCCTGAGCATCCCTCAGCCACATGCTGCAGACATACATGACAAGGCTGAGGGCAGCCTGCACCATGCAAGGAAGCATGGCCAGAGACTCTTGTTCTCGGGACCACTGAAATTTCCTGAGGAGTTCTGCAGCACTGTAGTCTTAATGCAGTAGTGCTATAAACGTAGATATATTTTGCTTTTGTTAACATTTGCTTTTGTGGTTTGCTTTTGTACACAACCAAAGAAACAGACAAGTTCTCACATATTTAGAAAGCCTGTGGCTTTTCTTGATACCTGCCTTGCCAGAAGCCTAACTGCAGAAGAGAGACTGTGACCTGTTTATCATATCTCCTTAGGTACATAGTACAGGTGGCTATCCAGCTCCATACACTCTTTGAACTGTTCCTTCCCTAGGAAAAAACGTGTTTCTGTTTAAAGTACCATACAATTGTACTGAGTTGTAGAGTTTGTACCCACACCATTTTTTAAAACAAATTATCCAAGGAACATATGGCTTGGAGAATTTGTCTTTTCACCTGGTCTCAGGTGATAAAAATGCACACGCACACATTTTTGTGGGAGACAAATTATGAGTGCATGTGTGTGGTTTGCTTACTTCTTTTTCAGTGCCTAAAAAGAAATGAATTTTGAAATGAAAATGTAGTTTGGGAACAAAAAACCACAAGATAGCTCACTTTGAAAATGTCACAGAGCATTTAAAAACATTCTGGAAAAAGGCAGTATTTGTCAAATTAATTTCATTATGTATAATAAGTTCTGTCCTCTCACAAATCTTGGTATTTTCATTGAAAACACTACTATTGATTTTCCCTTTTTTCCAGCCCTAACAAGAATGAAAGATTAACTATAACATAAAGTCACTTCTCTTTGTTAGTTACATTGATGCGATGTTAGATATTTTGAAAAACCTCACTAATGAGACATACTCTTTCCAAGATAAAAACGCTGGCTTTAAAGCTCTGTGCTCAAAGGACTTTAAAAAGGAGCCTTTTTTCACTCTTATTTTCAATGTTCTCATTACACCGATGGGAAATTCTTAGGAAACTTCTCAGATCTTCCACATTTATTTCATTTCATTTTAGATCCTTGTCTCATAAAATACAGTGAAAAGTTCTCAGGCAGTTTATAGTACTATTAAAAACTAAACTAACTTTATTATTCATTCAATCTCCTCCATTATTTATCCCTCTTGATTTGAAAGTAGGACTCACAACTGCAGCACTAGGAGTTTGCTGCAAGTCCCTGGAATGCAGCCTCACCACAATTAGCCATTGATCCAGCTGCTCTTACCATGACAAGGGAATGCAAACTCCCTCCTCCTTGAGGCTACAGCTCCACAGAGAAACCCTTCAACATCACAGACTTCTACCACTACATTTCTTAACTTAATAAACAGCATCGGCTCAGAGCTAAGTTCTTAAGCTGCAATAAGATACACACACTTATTCATTAGGCAAGTGGAGGCATTTTTCCCATCATGAACCTGTTCAGCTTTTCTGTACGTGCAGATTTTTTTTTTTTGGCCAACTTTTGATAACGCAACTTTACATACGCTTAAATTGATGTAACAAGATCTCTCATGCAGAACTAGATACACGTTAAATATGCTTTTTTTTTTTCAAAATGCTTTTACTGTATGAGTAAAACCCAACTAATGTGTGAACGACCCGTGGCAAATATTCACATTTTATGAATGAGGTTAGTGAACAATGAGCTTGGAGAAAGGAAGAAATCAAAGAAGGCACTGCAAAATTCATAGCACTCAGTGAATATGACAGATGTCACTTAATTTTAATTATTGATGACAGTAGTTCAGACTATGCTTGTTAACATGCAGCAGTATGAAAGCAGACCACTTTACAGTATCCAGCTGCTAAGAGGTCACTAAGAAGCGGTAGGAGACATCAAGATTTTAGTAGCACTTTCTAGTAAGTGTGCTGATTTCAATGTCTTCCTATCCCTCAAGTTGTATCTACCCCCACTGTAAAAACACAGAATTTCTTCTCAGTGACCATTTTAACTGGAAACAATGAGCAAATAATCTACATTGCACATTTGGCATAGAGAGGGCAGGTAAGCCATTTCTGTACCTGCATGATGCATTACAGCTTTTACTTACTATATTGCAAACCAGTGATCAAAAATGTCACCCATACCTTCACCACACTTTGTACTAATGCAAAGATCTACCCATGTTAGTATGATTAGAAGGCATTAGGCATGTTCAGATGTCTATGATGGATTTTGGAGCCTAACTCTTGACACATTTTTTCAGTCTTGTCTCCGATTTATATTTGATAGGTATGACATAAACAAGTTGATTATTCAAATGTCACAACTTTCTGCGATTAACTGTGATACTTTAACCATGTATATAAGTTTCTCTGTTTAATACATAGTACTTAATTTTTTCCTTGTTAAAAAGTCTTCTATTGGCTTTAATTACACTCATGAGAACGGAGAAGTGAAAAAACATATTGTTTGCCTGAGGCCTCAGGTGGAAAGAGGTTTCATGACTCAGGGAATCACTCTTTGGTGACTTTAAAACTTCTCATACTCCCGATCCTAGACTGAAATCCACTGCTCACGTCTTATAAATGAAGTGTGATCCCAAAGTACTCCAAATTGATTAAATGAAAACCAGGCAGGCAACCAATATACAAGTAGTTCACTCCTTGACCTATAAAATAGTTCACTCGTTGACCCTATATGCCTGGTAGATATGTTTATACATTTATGTTTAGTGGCTCAGGGAGGAAATATCCACCTTATGATGTAATACATACATGTGTTTGCATTTATATTGTTTTAAATAATGATGTAATATCACAGTCCCTCAGGAACCTCATGTTAATTTCTGACCTACCAAATTTGGCTTCTGTAAGTCTCTCTTTGCCAGCCCCAATTCCCATGCTGGGCTGAAACGGTTTATGCCTGTCTGGGTCTGTTTTCCCTTTAAGGACACTCACCGCAGACCCCTCTTCTGGGCCCCGAGGACCTCAGCAGAGACCTGGACCGCCACAGGGCTAGCGGGAGGGCAGCAGCCAGCGCGGGGTAGGAGCCACAGGCGAATCGAGGCCGCCTCAGAGACGAAGCCACCTCAGAGGAACACGAGGCGCCTCAGGGACACGAGGCCACCTCAGGCCAGGCCGACTGGCGGGGCCGGCCGGAGGGCACGTCCAGCCCCTCTGGCGCCGGCGGACTTAGTTTTTCTTTCACTGAACTACTAGACTAAAGGTTTTGAACGCGTAACTGCGAGGGCAGCCCGCGAAGGCAGAACCGACCCGCTCAGCCGCAAGGCGGGCGGGGGAGGGAGAGAGGGAAGGCGCCTCACGCCAAGAAGGGGCGGGGCCAAGGGCGCGCGGCGCGAGCGGCGCGAGCTCCCAACCCGCTGCAGTTCCCTGCCGCGTCCGGCGGCC
>WAAD01000945.1:15953-98553 GCA_013389945.1 Fregata magnificens | reverse complement strand
GGCCCTGCCCTGCCCGCCACCCCTGGAGCCGCGGGGGCGGCGCGGCCTGCCTGTGAGGAGGGGGCCGGTGCGGTGTAATCCCCCGCTCTCCCCCATCCGGTGCGCTGGGAAGGGGCTCTTGTCAAGGAGTGATGGAGAGCATCTTCCCCCGGCAGATACTTAGAACTGACTGAGGACGCTGATCCGCTCAAGGAGAGGATAAAGCCTGGCCGTGCTAAGCGCTTAGGTGCAAAGCATCTCCTAAGATGTTCTCACACAGTAATTGCATCTTTTAAAATGACTTCTGTAGGCTTCCACATCTGCAGCGTCATTTCTAAAGGGCAGGGGTGACTAGTCGAGCTTCACATAGTGTGTTCAGTTCACTTACTGATCTGAGACAGCTGCAAGCTGGTTTTGCATAGCTATATTCCTGTTTTTAACAGTCCTAGCTGAAAAGGCCCAGTGGAGGAAGTATAGACAAAGGTAGGTTGTGACCCTGAACAGTTTGGGGGCCCGTTAAAGTTGTGACCCAAATCAGAGTCTGGCTGAAAGGCACAGAGCAAGCCAGAATACAAAATACTCTCCCATGTAGGTATACATAGTTGTTCTCTTAACATAAGCTGAAGTCAGTATTCCCTCAAGTAGGAGGATTGACAGTTCTCATCCTTACCATCAGATGGTGAGCATATAGCTGTCAGTATCATGTAGTGCTCTGTTTCCTCTGTGGTGATGTAACTGACAGATAGAGTCATATTCTGCATTAAATGTATAGTTGTGAACAATATTCCTGTTGTAAGTAAAGGAATGTTGATAAGCGTGAACTTGATTTTTAGTCTTAAAGTTCCTAAAGCATCTTCTTTGTTCCTTGTCCTGTTGTATGTTCCAAGTTATTTTGTTGTTTTTTAATAAGAATCATCTTTCTGTTTACACAGAGTCATGTTTACGTAAAACACCAAAGAGATCGTTGAGTAGGAAATCCCGAATACCTACTTTCAGCTCTCCTGTTAATGATGCCGATATACAGCAAGAAATCTTTTGGGATCCTCATTCACCAGTTGCACACAGACTAGGTAATATTCATGAAATCTAGACTTCAGGGCACCTATTTGAGGCATGCAGTGGGAGTGTACTAAAAGTTATCAAATTTCTTGAAAAAAGGTCACTTTCTGTTATCGTGGTTAGGTGGTTTGGGTTTATTTTTATTAAAAACCCATGAATTCTTCAATATAGTGCTGAATCAAGCTCTGATTTTAGCACATATATTTGAATGATTTGAGACATACTGCACTTTATAAATTGAATTGTTTTGCAGTTTTTAAGAAGGTTTTTTGTTTGTTTTCGTAGGCAATGGAAAAAACAAACAGTCTACCAGTAGATGCGCAGTAGAAATTTCAGAAATTGTTAATCGTATTGCTCCTCAGGTAATTGTTACTTTCTAAAACAATGCTCTGCATATGCAGTAATCAAACAGAATAGTGCTACAACCTTAGTGAAGTCTTGATTTTAGTTACAGTAGTCTCATGGTAAGAATTGGGTGTGTAGAAAACTAGTAACGTTCATAAAACTGGATTGAATTAAAATCATAAGCATAGCATTTGACTGGTTGCTCTTACGAGTCACAGCTGCTGTAAAAAAGGACAAGAAGGTGGACTTGCAGCAGCTCCATTTTAGAAAGTTTTACTTTCAGAATACAAGTTATTGCCCCTGGTCTTAGAAATACTGTTGTGCTTATTTATCCTTAATCACTCATCTGTTAAAAGGTAAGAGTTTCTTCGCATACTGGATTTACTTGGCAGCTGTTTTTAAGCATTTTGAATGGTCTTGAATGACTGCTGAAGTACAAGAACAAGACTCAGATGAGAGAGAGACTCCACAATAATATAAACATAGTAATGTTGCTTCATTATTCTAAATAATTTGCCTTTTCACCCTTAGATCTATGCTCTTGGTGTCTCTCTCTTGCTGTGAACCTGATGTCCACAGCCTGGAAAGTGAAAATAAGAGTGTTGGCTTATTGTTTGCTTTTTGTTAAGTGCAAGAAGAGAACGCGTCATTCCTAAAACAGTTCTGTATTTACCTTGTATGTACCTTGCAAAATATGCCTGCTTATTTGACAGGGCTATTTAAATCGTGTTCACTGTTTGGCATATTTGTGAGAAATTATACTTAAGAATTGGAAAATCATTGATAATGGATGCCACTTCCTTCCTTTGAAATGATTATAGCCCTGTCATAAATAATATCAGGATTTGCAACTATCTGTTGCTCGTGTTCTTTTTTATTAAAAAAAAAAAAAAAAAATTAAAAAATAATTAAATTTAAAAAGAAAAAGAAAACCTACCCAAAACTACCCTGGTAGTTAGTAAAGTTCAAATTACTTTTGCTGGCTTACATGCAGTAATTTCCCATATCCCATGGCTCTGGCCCTCTAGACATTTTACCACTGCAGTATTGTATCTCTTAGATTTCAGAATTCAAATCCAAGCCTGAACTTTGAAGCTCTGAAACAACTTCATTTAGTTTCTAAACTTCACTTACTTCTGTTTAAAGGCTCCTTGTATAAATGAGTTGTAATGGAAGAAGTCAGAATTTTTTTCTAGAAGCACACAGAATATGATTTCTTTCAAATTCTCTGATCTGTTAATGCTGCTTTAAGTGGATACAGTGCATCTCAACTATCTCCTTAGTAGTATACTAAAGTAAACTAGATCACAGCTTGTAACATGAATATTGCAGATTATGTGTAAACCTGAAGTAAACAGAGTATTAGATTTGAGCACCAAAGTAAAATTCAGTTATTTTAATTGAAGTTCCTGTTTTAAATTGATGTAAGTAAAGTGATAGAACTATCTGCACAATGTCACAGTAATCTCGCTTAGCTTGTATTGGTTTAGCTCCTATCTGTGGCTTTCAACAGATTTGGTCCAGTTTAATTGGTTTAGCAACTTTAACTCATGCGAGGTGTGTGTCTAGTCCAATCTTTATCTGAAATCAAATTGCTAAGCATTATAAATCTAATCATTCAGGATGAAAAAGCAGCCTGTAACGAAGGCTCCCTTTTAGGGACATGGATTGGTGAGGATGCTATTCCCTGTACACCTGGAGTAGTAAAAGTGCGAGCTAGGACAAAGTTAAGTTGTACAAGGTAAGTTACAGTTTTGTCTTGCCCATCACAGCTGGGCTTTCATGAAAAAGGGTATGTGGTGTTTCTTCATGTATAGTGAACCATGTAACTGTACATAGCATACAGAATGCTTTCGACTTTGGGCTTGTCATCTCTTCTTAATGGGGTATTTCTTGGGAATTATCAAAAAGATCGCGTGCTGACTGCACATCGAAAGCGGTGGGATTCAGTCATATTCTCTGTAGTTGTTTAAACTAGAGAATAAACAGCTCACATGGTAGTGTTATTGAGCTTGGCTAACCTTTCTCAGTAGGTCTGACTTTTCTTTTCTGTGGTTTTTTTTTTTTTAATCTAGAGATCTTAAAATAAAAAATCCTGAAGAGGAACTCATGAAATTGGCTAAGGAATTTGATAAAAATCTGGTAGAGTTAGATGCTGTTCAGGAACAAGAGAAGCTTGGTCATGACTTCATCCAGACTGCCTCAGAGTCTTTAAATAATTCTAAAGATGAAGTAAATATGAAGAACCTGAAATCACTCCTTGATGAAGTTTCTGAAACAGATACCTCTCTGTCCCTGAAACCAGTTGGACAGAGCACTGGCATCCCCGCTGCAGAGCCCTGTCAATCTAGTAGTCAAAAGTCTATAGACCTTGAGGCTGAAATAGCCCTTCGTGCTCTTTTTGACTGCTCTACCCAGAAGTGTAGTGGACAGTTCAGCCAAGGACTATTAGGTATTTCTTTCAATAATAGTTTCCATGAAAATAAAAGCACCTTGGAAGAGGAGCACCTTCCTGAGCAAACTAAAGACATGCAACATGGTAATTCAGAGGCATATCAAAAAGATACTCTGTGTGCACTAGGAAGTGCGAACCAGACTTTTCCGAAACCTGATGCTCACACGGTGACAAAAAAAAATCCTTGTTCTTTGAAGACACAGTTGGTTGTCTCCAGTAAGCTTGCTGGAGTAGTTAATGATGATTTTGATGACTGGGATACAGATTTTTTGGCAGATGACTCTTTTGTGATGCAAATAACCCAAAATCCTGAATTGATAAGTACTGAAGAAGCACCACCTATTCCTACAAATCCATCTGTGCATGGTTTCAGTGATGCTAGCAGAACAAAGGAAAGAAGAAGTTGCAATTCAGTAACTTACTTGGGGAGTGTACACAAATATAACAGTTTGCAGTTTTCACCTTTGAAACATTGTAGTAAAAACACACAAAATGTTGCAAAATCTCTTTCTTTACAAAAGCCATGTAAGACAGAAAACTCAAAGACAGAGACCATAGCCCTTCATGGCAAATGTGACGTTAAGCCAGACAAAATAAATTCTATTTGGAAAAGTGCCCAAAACAGTGATTTGAACTATATTCCTGTTTCAATGCAATCTGAAGTGAAGAATGGAAATGAAACTATTCGGCCTAAAAGTGACCCTCTTCCTCTTTTTCCTTCAAGATCTAATCCTCATAGACAACGGACTGAAAAACCTGTGAATAACACACACAGTACTTTCTGTCAATCATCCACTGCTTCTACCAATACGAAACCTAATGATCTAACTAAAGTGGTTAACCAAGCTAATACAGGTCACTTAAATCAAGTTGACATACCAAAGAAATGTCCTCTGTCGTTTGATGACTGGAATGAACCAAAATTCTCTGATGAGATATTACATATGTTTTGTGAATCCGATAGTCTTTGGGATGCAAACTGTGAGGATGATGAATTATTGTATCAGGTGTGTGATAATATAGAAAAGCAGACTCAGAGCCAGGATGTTAAACAAGGAAATGAAAGAGCTAAAACTATACAAGGAGCCAGTATTAATTCCAGGTCAAATGCTGATAACAGCTTCCCAGCATCTAAACAAGGACTACCTGATCTCCTCTTGGCACAAAAAACAAATGCAAAACAGGACTCTTTCTCACTAAACGATTCCTGTAGGAATTCATCAAAGGTTACGCATGGGCTGGCCACAACAGGTCACACAGTGAACTGTAAAAATGTCTCGGGTCCTCCAACTGTGATCTCGCGTACTTCTATGGAGAGTAAATACACACTGTTTAAAAACTGTCCTCAAGCTGCTCCTGAAGATACTACAAAGACCCTTTCAGGAAAATGGTATAGGTCAAATTCTGTGCTGGCAGGAGAGACTGCTTCTGAAGTAAGTCCCGTTAATGCAGTAAACATTTTTAGTAGCAAAACATTAGACAGCCCAGATCTTTTGTATAATACCAGAAAGATACCAAATAACAGTTCTGGTAACAAAACATCACTTATGCCTTCAAAGTTTAAGTTCCGAAAGACTAACAATTCTCAGGGTGCTCTTCATGTAGGGTCTGAAAATCCAGGGAGTCATTCTGGCATTGGAATTGCTCTGCAGGGTTTGGAAGGAAGCAAGAATCAGGTGAATGTGACTTTGCACAGCAAGCTTGACAATAAGAAACCACCTTTCAAGAGGCACCTTTCAGAGTCTTTTGCACTGCCTACATCAGGTATTTGTCTTTATTGTATCACTGTTAGACTGTTTTTGTTTGTTTTGTTACTGTAATCAGAATGTCAAAGGAGAAATTTATACTGTATTGCAACTTACAATAGGCTTCAATATTCATCCATTCAGTTTAGTTCTAACGAGAATCTGGAGATTATTTTCTCCAAAATAAAACTGTCCTGATGCATCTCTTGAACTCCTGTACTTAAGGACTTCTGTTTCCCATTTTCATTCCTCTTCTCTGAATACTTCACTCTCTCTCTCCATAGACACTCACAATCACTAGGGTCAAGTATAGGCTGATGGCAGCACTCAGCATACCATATTCTTAAACTGTTACTTAAAAATACTACTATTTTGATACATAGTAAATGTTGTAGTGTGAATCTGTGCTTTTAATTTACAGTTCACTTTGAAAAACATTTAAAATTACTTAGCCGTGATTCGTAAAACCTCAGTTAATGGTGGGGCAGGGAAAGAAGGCAGCAGGCGATACGGAATGCCAATTTCTTTTTATTATTGTACACCTGGAAATTGGAACCTCGAATCATTCGATGCTTCTGAAACCTTGGCCTGTATTGTTGTTTGCTCTGTGGCTAAAATTGCCTGTGAAATATTCTTGTGTTGTCAGTCTCAACACTAACATTTCCTTTCATCTAGAGGGGAGGTCAGTTACTTTTCCATCATCAAGTGACAGTCTGTAATATTCCATGCACTGGTGTTACTTGCTAGGGAAATGTAGAACCAGTCAAGTGCCAGTCAGACTTGTTTTTACTTGATCTCATGGCTTGCTGAAGTTTTAATCAATATTAATTTTGATAAAACGTGCCTTTAGAGTGTACTATATCAACCTCAATTTTCAGGAAGCACTGTTACAAAAACAACAAAAAAATTAATTCCTGCAAACTCAGCCAGCATTCTTTGAAGAATCAGTGTTTTATCTGTGTTTCTTCCGCAGCAAAGAAGCAGATAAATGGAAAGTAGCCGTTTCGGATGTTAAGGGGGAAGGGAGGGGAGAGATAACTAGTCTTTCTGCGGAATGTTCTAGAGAATAAAGGAATGAAAAGAGTAGCATAGATTTTCTTTACAGATGAACAACAACTGTCCTCATCTTAAATTTTTGGTGAAAGGACATTGCTGTAATAAAAAGATGGATGTTAAGTGATCCTTTCAAAAACTGATACATAATTTTTCATTGACACTTTTTTTTTAAGAAGCAAAGAGACCATTTTATTTATCCAGTCTGAAAGACTACTTGTTAAAAATACATTCATTGGAAATTTGTGTATAAAACCGGTAAAATTCTTGACATCTTCAGGGAGTGTTCCTGTTGGTTCCAGTGACGTCAGGATTTTATTGTATCGGAATTTATAGTTCTGTAACACAACATATAAAATATTATGCTTAGCTATCATGTTCTTGTCTCCTTTGCCAATTTTTATTGCTACTTTTGACCTTTTTTCAACCTTTCTGGTTTTATTTGTGTGACACCTGTACTGTATCTGACCCCTGTGTCTGTACCATCTCCATGCCCATCTCTCTGCCCAACTCACTGAATTGTAGAGCCCTTTTCAGTCTGATAGCCTTAATTTTCTTAACTCATCGCCATCTCCTATGTTGACTCCTAATGTCACAAGGTTCACTTGAAGGGCAGCCAGGTAAAATTTCCTTGAAGCAAATGTCTGTATCCCAGTATTTTCATTGGGAGGTAGTAATCAGTAGCACTACAAAGGTCATGCATCTTATCCTCCTTCCTGCCTTGGGGACAGAATAGATGAGCCATTTTTAACTTGGGTGCCTGCTACGTCAGAATAGTGTGCTCTTGCCGTAGATCTTCAAACACTGAAGACAGATAAGTTAAAATACATATTGAACAAATTTGAAGGCTCCTAATACATGTTTTTTATTTACAGTGTCTGTGGTGGAACAAAAAAATAGAAAATGTTCTCAAGAAGAGATTGAAAGAAAAAAACAAGAAGCTCTTGCACGAAGAAAATCCAGAATGCAGGCATTCTTTAAGGATGCTTGAATTTGGAGTTTATTTTGTCTATGGAGTAAGTTTTTGGGAGGGAAATACTGTAATGCTGGAAGACACTTTTTAAACTCTGTTCACAGCTACTGACAGCAAGCTTTTTCTACTTCTCAATTTAAAGAAGTCTTGACCTGAACCATAACTAACACTCTGGTGGTATTTAGTCTTAATTAAAAACTACCAGTTGTAAATGTGTAGTCCCAAACTACCTTCACCACAATGAAGATTGTATTGAGTTCACATACTGTTATGTGTTGAAATTGTATAGTCTGAAAATCATCAGAGCTTGCAAGCATTTGTATACACACGTAAGTAGAAGATGTCAAAACCAGACTCTGTGTTTTGGCTGTATTTCTCTTATTGCAAGTATTTTAATCTATAAGAAGACTCTGAAGTACGCACAGACTAAGAAATACTAATGTTTGCTCTCAGGTAGAAGAAAGTTTTTAAGTTTTGGTTTAAAGAAAGTACAATCTAGAAAACAACCAGCATTGGAAAACAAATGGAAATGAACAGGATTTGGAAAGTGTGCTCAGTTTGCCTCCATTAGCTTAGGTAAGAATTGTACATAGTGAAGGAAGAATTTAATATAAAAGTTTCATAAGGTGAAAAAGCATCCTGGAAAGGACATTTTATCTTTTTTTTTTTAATTCCCTTCATGAAGAGTTGGAAATAGCCTAGCTAACAAAATTGGACCACCTTTTTCTAAACATGCGTTACCAAGCTAATTAAAAAAAACCAAGCCTATGTCATTTTACCAAACCATGAGCAATATAAAATACACCAGGTGAAATCTCAACAACTATGAGTCAGTTTAGTCTTATGGGTTGTACATATTTTTCAAACTAAAGGCTGTTAAAACATAAAAATGCAATGTCATGTCAGCTTAACAGGGGCTGATAGAATTTTTGATGTGATAGATGGGTGCAGAGCTCAAACTGCAAAAACTCCCTGTGGGTAAGCTGCAAGATATTTTTCAACTGAGAAATGCTTATGTGTAAACATGTGACACTATGAAAAGTGACTGTAATTTTTCTTTGTAAATAAATAACTTTGAAATGTACCAAAGGTTAGAGGAAGCTTTTGGTTTCTGTAGTATGTGCCATTTTTGTAACTCCTAAAAATGTAAGTATTGTACATTTGTAAATCATCATTAAACTTTTTTACATTTTTCTAGTCTGTTCTGCAAAATACTATACTACAGAAACTGGTAAAAGGGAGCGAAATGGGAATTCCATAGGGACTTTACCTGATCTTTCTCTCTTGGTAATTTACCCAGTTATTCCATGCCTCCATTTTCTACCTATAGTGGTGACACCATAGTGCTTCCTTTGATCCATTTAAACTAGCAATCCTCGGTGGAGGAACTGGTTCTACACAACAACCATCTGCAGTGGAGTCCTGAAATACTGAACTCTACTGGCTTTCAAACTAGTGAATTTGCTTTTGTGTTAACCACCATTTTTGGTGCTAGCTAGTTGATTATGAAATCAAATCCCCAAGTCCACCAAAGACTCTGCTGGTGCCCAATAAACCCTACTTACAGTCTGTGGCTGCAGCTCCCTGTCCTTCTGCCAGCTCCAGCCATTGTGCAACATATGATGAGTTGGATCAGCTTACTGATCTGACTGAAAATTAACCCAGCAAAAATGTTCTCAGCTTTTCAAAGAACTTCATAATAATAATACCTTTAACAGGTAACATAACATGAAATAGCAAGTCTCTTTGTTGTGTTGTCAAGCCTCTGCTGGCAGTGTTCAAACACTATAAGACAGAAGATTTGCATGTCCATATGACAAGTAAATGTAAACACCAAAATAGTGGCAGTTGCGAAAATTGTATTTATCCTGAGAATGTAGTTTGATCTGTGTATCTGAGGGATATGCTTGTCTGTCTTTGTGTTCTAGCAAAATCTAAACTAGCAGGTAACTTGCCAGATGCACTATTGGCCAGGAAAGTGGCAATGAAAAAAGGCTTCTACTATCAGTATTAAGGATGACAGTTATAAAACTGGCTTTTAAGGAACTGATACACAAGAACGTCAAATCTTACTGAGAAAGATAAAAGTTAGGCTTTTGCTAGGACAGTGTTCAGCTTATCAACCCTTCCCTCCCCAGGATATTTCTCTAAAAATAATTCTGTAAAGGAACCAGGATAATTTTTGTTTTCAAGGATAATATGGTTAATTATACTTCTGATTTGAGATGAGCAAACTGGAAAGGAAGGAACTGTTGTGGGAGCTGGAGAGTATTTTTTTAGGAAGGTTTCATTCTCTGATGCAAGAGGACTAACTTTTAATCAGGTCTGAAATTGGGATAAATAGTAAATACATAACATGAAATACAGGCTAAGCACATTATGGCTACCTAGGCTCAGCATACAAAATGATACATCCTGAATGCTTGCCACTATATGTCCTTGAGCACACTCAAAGTTTAAAACCAGCTTACTGCCCTTCCAGGTGATGCTGACTTTCTCAGCACCCAGGATAGAAAGGCCCTGGAACTGCCCACCTAAAATGCCACGACTGGTCTCCCTGAGAGCAGGGTAAGAATCCTTTAACACGAGCATCTAACCGACCCTCTTGTCTCCGGAGCTGTAAAGTAAGAGCTCAATGTATGACGAGGAGAATTCTGTTGCCACGAGGGGTGTCGAAAGGACCCTTTGCAAACTTTCCAGTTGGAGGAAGACACGAACTACTTTTTGACCAATTACTGTCACTTACTTACCCAAGTACTTCCTACGTGCTGCTTAACCGTATTTAAAGAATCTGTTTGCTGATCAGTGTGAAACACATGAATTTTGACAGTTTACGTCAAATGCATCCATTGCCCTCCCCTATTAAACTAATCATAAGAGGGGCTTTGATTTTTATTTTACTTTTCATAAATACCTATTTTTAGCATAGATATTATGCTTCAAGGCCTGTAATTTCGTTTTTCTTAAACATTACTTTCCAAACAAAAATCACAAGTTCTTGGGATCATGGTTTATTAACTGATGTTGAGACAAACTACTGACTTTTTTGGTCACACCCTGACTATCCCCAAATGCCCTACCATACCATCTCTCAATTAACAAATGAATAGAGTTACTTCTTTTTATGACTTGACACTATTAGAAGCAGAGAAATAATTTCTTGCATTAAAATTAAACCACTCCTGTACCATTTTTATTAGGCAAATTTGATAAAAGTGAAAAGCTGAAATAAATACTTTAACTCCATATAGTTCCATTGGTGGAGTCAATGCAGGCAGAAGTGAGCTTCATTAGGGCTTAGAAATAGTTACAAAGAGGAACAACCTCTACAGTATCAAAAATAAAATTCCACCAGCTAGGAATTTTTGTCTTTAAAGAATAAATATATTCATATTGATTAGTCAGAAACTTCCAAAATATTTCGAAGGAATCTAATGAAAAATAAACTGTCTAGCTATGTATTGAAAGAGTGCACACCACCCAACTTTTTTCTTGCAAGTGCCCTTGCTCTAAGTGCCAGCCTTGCCCTTCTCCTCTTCTCACTATGCTGGCGTCAGCAGGATGCTGGACATGGACCTACCCCAGCAGACAGGGCAGCATACTAGCGTTGACAGGGGTGCAGACATGAGGAGTTTAACTTTTGCCTAATTCTCAAAGATCTGGATGTTAAAGCCAGCAACGCAGCAGGGGTGTAGCTAGAGATGGCTCCATGCCTCCTAACCTGAGGGGCATAGGTTAGGCGTACAGTCGTATCAGGTGCTCTTATGGCAGTCAGTGACGCAGAGAGGGCAATTCAGACATTAGGTGCCTGAACTACATTTCAGATGTGCTTAGCTCTATGTCAGCAAAAGCAGCCTAACGTATTTTAGGGATGTGGTACTGGACCTAGACAGCTGCTCTGCTGTGCGTGGGCAGCCAACAGCTTCGGAGAGCAGATGAGAAGTGCAAAAGCTGCAGCCCTACTGCTTGCTCTCATGTTACATCCCCTCCTCACCAGTGAGGAAGGAAGTTGAGCGGCCGCCTCACCACGACCCCACAGATTTTATAGGTTATGCTCAGCACCCCTCATGCTTACTCTAAGTTCTTGGTGACCCACTGATACTGCGTGTGCCTTCATTATGCAAGCTTTTGTCTGACTCCTTGCAGTAGACAACAGATCTTCATTAGGAAAGTATCTACATCATTTTAATTAATTAATACACATGTACGCATAAGAAGTTTGGTATTTCAATAGCTGACATTTCACTATGAAGCCACATCTTCCTCCAGGCAAAAAAGACCTATACAAATAGTAACAACAATCTTAAATACATTCTAAATTAAATTATGACTGTCATGTTTCATTATAAATTAATTTATGACTGTTTGCTTAAGCACTCATCTTCGTTTCATTCAGAGCATAGTAATTTTTTACATGAGCAGAGCAATCAGTGAACTGAAGTTTAAATGTAAATGGAATTCCTGTCTGTCCCCATACCTGAGTATAATTTTTATTCCACAGGTATTGACATATTTCATGATGAGTGATGTCACTTCCCAAACTCCAAGGATTATCTTTTTCAAGTAAAACCTGTGGTGGATTTTTTTTCTTTTAGGAAAGGCAGATATGATCAGGTAAAGGATCCGTTCATCATTATTCTCCTTATCTGTATCTAAAATTATGTGTTGTGGAATATACACACGCACATTCACACCCTTTCAGTTCATGCTGGTGAGGGATCATGTTTAAAGCAGTTGAGAAATTGAGTAATATTGGGGTTTTATTGTGTTAGTTGTATCAGATTTTCAGAGATGCCAGCATCCAGCAGCTCTTCAAACTTTGGCCTATAAGGCACAATTAATCTTGGGGCTGCAGTTCAGGAATAGCAATGTAATCTTATACTATGTGTACCACTTATTACATCTAGACCTCTATACCCAGAGGAATAACATAGATGAATTCATTGATTATATCTTTTTAAGCCTAAAAAGAGCTACAATTTGTCAGGAAAGAATAGCTGGAAGCAACAGATACTGACCTAAATAGTAGAATTCCAAAGAAAAAATAGAAGAAAATGAACACAAATGCTTCATTGTTTGAGAGCTGTATTGTCTGCAACACACTCCGGTGAATCCAGTGTTTGTGGAAGAGGCCAAGGCAGATATAATCTGTGGAGCTAAAAATGACAGCCTGAGTAAGTAGCCATCAAAGATGAAGCTAGGAAGACTCTGGCAATTGCGCTGTAAATCATAACTGCAATATTTGTTCAAAGCTCCGGTTACTACGCATACTGGTGTTTTTGTCAGAATACTCAGAAAAGTCCTGCCTCATAAAACACTTAAAGATATCTAATGTACTGTTCTTGTGGAACTAAATATAAATTTCTGTGACTATTGCCTGGGTGTAATGTCAGTATGGTAGCTGGCAAACCATTAAGGGCCTGATTCTACTCTTGCAGCAATTTCCTTAAAGCACTGGAGGTAATGGAGCGACTCAGGCGAATAAAGAACCAAGCCCGTGCATTTCATTATTGTAAGTAGTTCTTGTCTTTAGCACATAAATCTAGTAAAACGGCATTGCATTTATCAGAAATTGTTATTGTTTATGTGCATTTTCAAAGTTTTTTGGGGGAAAAAGTTGCATGTACGCATACCTTTTAAAAGCTGCAGTTAACAGCTTTCACCTCGAACAATGTAATTAACAGAGGTGAGGAGAGGACTACAGGATTTATAGATTTCCTTTTTAATGAGGTTGTCTGCTCTTTGCAGCTTGTCCTTCCTTTTCAAAGGAAAAACTTCATTCAGGTTTTAACCCTGGAAAATCAGGACCCATGTAGACATGGGAATGAAGCTTTGCGTGTGCTGCCACACTCTGCGTGAACAGAAGATGTCCAAATAAAATATTGTATTCTAATTGAGCACAGCAATTTAGGTTTTGGGTATTATTTTTTTTTTGGCTAAGCAGGGTGGGATTTCTTACGTACCTAAAGCTGAGCACATGCTGGGCATGTTTTGCAGAATCATGGCCGTAGGGCCAAGCGTCTAAGGCTATTTAAGCACCTGGGGAAGTTACTCATGGCAACTCAGATCGGTGACTCACAGTGGTATGAAAAAGAGCTTGATGAATAATTGTTTTTCAATATCCCATTGGATACTTAGCTGCACCTTTGGGTGTTAGAGACCTGTAGAAAGCTGAACCTCAATGACAAAAAAAATGGACATAACGAGAGAAAGAAAAATGTGTTCTTCAAGGCTTGCATAACAGTTTGGAAACATTTTAGTAGATGAAGTGTTAACACTTCCTTCACCAATAATGACTTGCAAAGGACTTTTTTTTTTTAATTAAAATTTTTAAAAATTATCTCATGTTCTACAGCAAAAAGCTGCAATATATGCTTAGAAATATGACAAATTTGAATTCCTGTCTTCCTGGTTGCTTTTTATAGGCCGTACTGTACCTGGATAGGGTCAGATGTTTTTGTAAGCAATAATGCTGTAAATGAAGATGACATTAACCCTAATAACTATTTTGTTACTGAACTTGAATAGGTGTTAGTGATGAGAAAATGACTGTATTTTATAGAACGGCTATGTTTTCCATATCACTTGCTCAATTTTCAGCATGCTGACTTGTGCGACTTCCATGTAAGCCACTCATCAGAAGGGGCAGTCAAACCAGTGAAGACCTCAATTTCCAACATAAAACATCAGAAGAGCCCAGAAGATTTTCTGTCTGTTTTTAATGCCAGATTTCCAACCAATAGTAAGAAAGGAAAAGCTATGCTCATTTGTGGGCTGGGGGCAAAGTCTCACAGACTCATTTTCTCTACAATTTTCTCCCAGGTCACAAAGGCTGGCCTGGGCCCTTGACAGAAGACACTGTCATCCAAATCTCATACAGGCTTTTTTGAAACTCCTCAGGGCTTTTTTCCTCTCCATCCCTCGGTAACTGTAATCCCTCAATGTCTGATGTGGTCATTAAGCATGCTCTGTAGATCAAACTAGGAATCATGTCCTATTAAGGCTTCCACAACAACCAGACTCCTGCTCCTTTATGGGAGATTGGAGCTATCTACTACGTTTCAAATTTACTTTTAGTTAGATCTTTAACTCAGATATTTTCTAAGGCGTAAGTCATCCACTCCTGACATTTATGGATCCCAAGTTTGATGTGTTAAAGCTGTACAATCTGTAATCTGCGGATGTGGAGGGAAATAGTTGTACTGCTTCTAAAGGAGGTGTGAGGGGTGAGTGAGAACAGCAAGTTCATATATGCTGTACAGCAATCTATGTATGTGAAATTTCTGAAAGGCGCCACGTCACCGATGAAAAATTTCTAGAGATCAGAAAGGTTTGAATAAACTGCATTACAGTGTCAAGTCTTGACAATATAACACATTAAAAAGAGTCTGCCCAAGTGACAGTTTTCTAATAGATAACCACAGAGATATGAAGAAAAGTTGGAGGACAGCCTGTAGAAAGAGTTATGGAGGTGAATGGAAAGAAATTTGAAGATGGTTTAAGATAATGTCAATCAGTGTAGACCAGATAAAGACAGACCCTTTTTCATTTTCTTGAGAAAGTTTCAAGCACCAACAAAACTACATAAAACACCTGTTAGTTATAAAAATGTCAAACAAGCATACATTTGGGAAATGGAGAGATTCAAACATTCAAGAAAGGGCAAGAGAGATTCTTGGAAGACATGTCGGATATATTTGTCATCTCAGCAATTTGCCTGTCCATGTTCCAGAAAAAACACAAGTAGTTTTGTGAGCACTGAAAGTAATCGGGCCCGATTTCCTACAGACTAATTAATGGAGTTTCTAAAAGATGCAAGTTCTAACTGAAGCTTTTTTGGTTGAGTCCCATAGCATGAGAATCCAGTGTGGATTCTCTAGGGGCCAATAAGAATGAATGCACACCCAAGCTCTTCTGCAGATATGGGGATTTTTTGAGACTTTCTCCTCCATTACCCCACTCAGTTTCATCAAAGTTCTGAAAAATACCATTATTTTTTAGACTCTCTGAAGAGCTGACCCTTCTGCCCCCCCAGGTCTACTCAGTGAAATTTCCCCATACCCACGATGGCTTGAGCACATATGAGAAAAGATTACTTCCACCCTCCAAACCTGCCTAATTTTTGTTATTCACAGGAAGTCTTGCGGTTCACTAATTAATAAGTAAGTAATTTGATGTTATTTCTGACCTAGGAATGAGGGAAGATGGGAGAGGGCCCGGGACTTTCATTCCTTGACAAGCCTTGTGTGGGACCCTGTGCTTTTCTCCATGTTGTTGTCAGTCAGCTACCTTGCTGCTGATAGAGGCCGCTGCCAGTCTGCTTCCTCGTAACAGCTAAAACCACTGGTCCTGCCCTGTTATATATATGTATGAATATCTTAATTAATTTTCTATACAAGAATATTTATCAGCTGAAATCAAGAAGTAAATCTATTTTAAAATGAAGCTAGCTTCAATATTTACTGCAACTTAATGACAACTTTAGACAAGAATTTAATTACACAGAGTCAGCATACCATATATATTGTAGGGATGTACCATGGGACTTATTTTAAAGTGTAATTTAGAGTATAACTTTTAGACTGCTTCTCAATATGAACTTACATCAAAATATTTCCACTGATGGAGCACATTCTTCAAAACTGATTACAAAAGTAGCCACAATACTAATGGAGGCTTACTGTAATTTTATGTGTTATGGTATAAATGACTTGCAAGAACACTCATGGGAAGTTGTACTGTAATTTAGTATCTTTAAAGCTAAAAACTGCTAGGGAAATGTTTTTTCATGGGGACCTACTTTTTCCCCTTAGTGTTACCTAGAAATACATCTTTCTGTAGAACAGCTTTGTATCCCTTGCAATTCACGTACCACATCCAGAAAATACATTGAATGTTGTGCTGTGCCTTGCAGAACCAGCCTCCCCTGAGGAGTGGACAACAGACGAGGACTCAGGAGATCGAGCTTTTTCTTCCTCCCACTCACTGCTGGCTTTGTGCATGCTGATCTCAAGGAGGTTTACAAAAGCCAGTAATGGTTTCCCTGTTCACCATTACCCTATTTTTTGCTGGCACCACTCATGGTGGTGTGGGGAGAGGGAGGTGTCCTGAAATGTGTGTATTTCAGGGCCTTGCTGTGAAAATGCCACACAACCTTTGTGACACAGCTGCATCCCACCACAGGGAGATGTGAATTACCTCTGTGAACACACAGAAACTAGCTCTGTTTAACAGTCTAGCCATACAACTAAATTCTTATTTACACTGACCTTATTTTACTGCAATGAGTAAAAACTGTTGGTCTGTGACAGTACCTGAGGCCTTGCCTACATAAGGCTGCTGTTCAACTCTTTAACAAACTTATTTCAATAAAAGAGCGGCTGACACCATTCCCTGACTAAACAATTTCTAGAAGAAAAAGTAGGTAAGTCAGCACAACCCTCTTGGGTAGATGAGGAGCTAGGTTTATTCTAGGACGTAACTGCTTAAAGACACAGACACGAATGAAATGGGCTATGCCAAAACACAAAGGGGTTTTTCCATTACCGAATTATCCTGTGTGGCAACTTTTCAGCAGACTTTATTTGTAGATCTTCATTTAGGTAAAAATAGCTATATTGCAGATTGCTATGGCACCATGCTATTGTAAGGTTATGCCAGGCATATGCTCAAGGATGTTTCTACTTTATAGACAGGCATGCTATCTCCTAACTGCTCCAAAGGCATCTAAAGAAAGATTTACACCCACACAGTGCCATAACAGCTCCACAGGAGCTCTAACTAGCCACGAGTAAATAAGGCCCATAACCAAAAACGCTGAGCAGCCCCTCAGCTGGTGTAAATTGTCACAGCATCTCTGTGGAGCTGGGGACACTTTACACAACCAGAGGATTTGTTCCTCTGAATGCGCAGAAAGTTGACCTCCAATACCTAAAATGTCCTTGCACAGCAGGAACGCACAAACTTTCTTTTGAGCTCGGTGGGAAACTTGTGATTTCTCACTCCAGCCCCACAGGTGTGCTTCACCTTGGTCAAGATGGGTATTTGCAACGGTAACTGGGTAACGGAGAGATGCCTTTCTGAGCTCCTTTCTGAGGTATATTCTAAATGTGTCTGGAAAAATTTACTTGCAGCTGGAATTGCACTGGGTAAGCCACACAGATTTCCAGTGCTCTTAGATAAATACAGTACTGCATAGCCATCCGTTGCTGCGCTGAAGGGGTCATGAGGCTTGATTAGCCCTGATGGGTTCAGAGGCCAGGAATTTGCAGTAATTTGCAGCACTTAAGCAGAATCATATAAACGTATCTGAATCAATTTTGTGTTGGAGAGGGCAGGACTAGGCCCTGGCTGCCAAGTGACAGCCAGCTGGGCCTGTTGTCTGCACACAGACAGCTGTGGGAAAGAAGACAAGAATTTGTGCCACAGAGCCACAGTGGAGGGACGGTGGTCACCTTCAGGTTTTCTAGACTGCGGAGAAGCCTTGAACTGAGTCAGAGGTCAAAGCTGGCTCAGTACTGAAAGGTTTCCAAAGGAAAACCTTTCCTATCACACTCTGTAAGAAAAATGGATCAGCACAATACATGGGTTACAGGACAAGAAAGGTGAGACGGGGAGGTCATGCAGTGACCACAAGCATTTAATTTAATCTGGTTTCCTGTAGTGGGAGAGTTTTGGTCACCATAAAGGTTGTGGCATGTGGATACATGAAAGCAGGCTGGAGATCTAGATCTGGATCCTTCTGTTCATTTTTCTGTAGCTCTCACCACTTAAAACCTTCAGCTCTAGACCTTGTTCAAACTATATCATGGTCCTGACACAAAAAGAGAGTCATTTCGCAGAATACAGGATATATTGGTCTGACCTGAAGTTCATAAAATCAAGGGCAGTCCTGCATGAACTGGAAAAATGACTCACTTGTCTGCAGCACATCTGGACTCTTGAGTCAAGTCCTACAGAGCCTCTGGATCATGATACTAAAGAATGCAACATTCTGTTCTAAGAGCACTGCGTGGCATTATATACCCTCCCTGTATGAGAGGGAATATTTCTAATAATCTTGCTTAATGGTCCACACAGAGAAGTATTTCTGTCCTATGGAGTTTAGCTGTCACACTCCATCGCTCCTTTTAGCTTGGCTGGGAGAACTTTGCAGAATAAAATAAAAACCTATGCAAAAAATTCACCCTGCTCTGTAAAACTCACTAAGATAACCTCATTCTAACTCCTACATAGCCTTAGCCATAAAAACTCACCCAGTAAAACTTGAAGTTTTGTGTAGCAATGCTTTCTGAGTCACAACAAGTAATTGTGTGTACGAAGAACTCCCTACCTAACTTTTAAGGGAAATCTTTCAAAACAGTAGCCAGTGTGTTTCAATGCAAGATAACAGGAGTTGTACAACTAGCAACTCCAGCTTTCAGCTTTGCTCCAGGCTCCAAGGTATTCACTGTTTTCTTCATTTTTTTTCCCCCTAAATGCAATTATTTCAATTTCTCAGTATAGTGATTATTCTACATTCTTAGCAACAATGTGTTGTAGCACACTGAGCACCTTCCATGTATTACAAATACAAGTCCCAATCACTGCTCTCTACCATGTCCACAGGCTCCAGGTAACATGGCAGACATTAACTGACTTCACTAGGGCTGCGCCTGGGCATGAGAGAAGAGATTGCAATAACGGAGCTCTGGCCAGTATCACAGTTTTTGTCTGTTAGTGCATTAAAGCCTCTGCTTGAGTGAGAGAAAGGGACAGCTGAAACTTTAGAGGTGAGTTTTAATGAAAGATTTCAGGAAGCAGAAATAAAAATTGCTCATGGATGACAGCAAAAAAATGCTTCCTTGTCTATGGCACGGCACAGCAGAAAGTGCAAAGAGAGGAAAAAGGGGATGGAGGAAATCTGTAAAAGAGAAGAATGGGAGAAGCAGTTGGCTAAATGGAGTGGAAGATAAATGGCAATATAACTTCAAGCAATAGATTCCACAGCGTTTTTTAATGGTTTGAATTTCTTATAGCAGGTATTAGAAAATCAAGGAAGCTGCTGGCTGGTGGAGACAAGGTGGCATTGGCAAGCAGCATTTTGAATGGAAGGGAGGAAGCAAGGAGATCTTGCAGACGTCGTCCATCAAGAACAGAGATGATTGTAACATTTTTAGCTTGTGTTGATGAAAAAAATCATGATTGCCATCATGATAGGGAAGACAACCAATGGCAGGAGAAAGGGAACAAGATGGGAGAAAAGATGGTCTAGGAGACAGCCCAGGAGACAGCAAGTGTAACAGAACTGATACAGGAGATGAGGATCTGAAAATCAGGAAGAAGTGGTAAATAACTGACCTTAAGAAGTCAAGCCAATACTGAAGTGGCAGCTGGATGTGCAGAAGCAGATGGTTATGAAAGTCCAGACAAGAGCATTACTGGCAGAGAAGGAGAGTGACTGGCAGAGAAGGGCAAGTGCATTGAGGATTCTCACACGGATACCTCTGCAAGGCAACAGGGTGACCAGGGAGCAAAGGGAGGCACAAAAAAATAAAAGGCGCTGTCAGCAAGGGTGCATCTCCAAAGCAAATCAGGAATGAGAGAAAGAGAGAATTATAGAAACGAAACGTTGGGAGGGAGAGATCGAGAAGGGCAAAGATTGTCCTCAGATGGAGCCAAGTACAGGAGCTGGAGAAGCCTGTCTATTAAAAATCAGAGACAACAGAGAAAAGAGAAGCTACTTAAGACAGTGGGAACAAACAGCAACTTCTGAGAATGTGGAGACAAGTGGCATGAGGAAATCAGTGGGTTGTTAAAAAGGCAGACTGAATTAAAGGAATTTCATTTTTTCAAGACAAAGTAGCAACAGCGTGCTTGAAGGTAGAGAGTCTACAAAACAGAGTGGTTAAAACAGACAAGAACGGCAGAAGAATCGAGAGACAACAGGAGACAGAGAACTTGCACTGGACCTGGGAAGACGTTATGATCAAGTATAAACAGAAGTAAGGGAGCTGGGGTTTGGGGAGGACAGTACAAGAGGAAGCTGGAGGTCTTCTCTGGGCTTATTCACTCTGTCCTTTAAGAAGACGACTAGATCCTGGCAGGGGAAGGATGAAGGTTAGCAGGAAAACACATTTTATTAGTCATGAGCAAACACAGAGGGTTTGAAGCTCCCACTCCAGTATGAACATCTGTATGAGAGGCAGTTCAGTCTCTGGAAAAAGTCCTGACCCTATTAAAGTCAATGACAAAACTCCTGTTGCCTTCAAGAGAGCCAAAATCTCACCTTGTGTCTATGGTCATTCCACTGAGACTTCCAACATGAATGCCAATTAGTGCCAGTTTCAAAGGTGACATTTCTGACACGGATATGGGCTCCACTGGGAGAAGAGCTAAGATTGTCAAACTGAGTTTGCATAGACCAGTAAAGGTAAGTGTGACATTCCCTGTCCTAACAATCGACTGAGGCAAATAGATACACACAGAAATAGCTGAGATACTACTACTAATAATAGCTGAATACTTCTAAAGCACGCTAAAAATGGCATCGTTATTGGTTTAAAGAAAAATAAAGAAATAAAAGGAATTAGTGTGTGTGGCAGGTCTAAATGAATCAATTAGTATGTTAAAAGCCATGCATAAAATAATATTTAACTTTAAAAAAGGGGGGGACACCTTTAAAGGGTAAATTACCTCATATTTTAAATTGAATGAATACAAAAAAATGACCTGAGGATAGTGGATTACTGCTTAGAGGCTTTCAGATGCTAGACTTATGCAACAGCCACTATTAGCACATTCAGATTAATAGTTTAACAGTAATTGGGAATATTAAACAGAACATGTCATTTTGATTTAGTAAAATAAGCATCTAAGTATTTTACTTAATACTGGGTTGATCTGAGATGTAAGTAGACTGGGTACCACAGTACTCAAAACAGTTACTTTTTTTTTTAATTCGTATGTTAATGTTCTACATGCCTAGATCAAAACCTATGCAGTCACTGTACAATTTAATACACAATATCAATTGAATCTCATCTCCTGATAACAGTGAACCCCTCCCACTTTATAAGCCTCTGCAGTACACCAATTTTACAAGTAACTCCACAGTGAATCAGACCTGTGGTTTCCAATACTACTGTCCCATTTATGAGTGTAAATCTGGGCTAATCCAGTGCAGACAGCCTCGCTGTTGTGTTTTGCCCGAGTTTTATGTAGATCAGAATCTCTCCTAATGTGACCGATTCCAATTCTCCACTCTGCTCTATTATTTTCATATAAACATTTAATCTACACTGTTTAGACCAGTATAATAATGGCTTAAAGGAGTAAGGGAAAACCACAATAATATACAAACTACAATAATACATGCTGGGTAGCAGGTAAGCCACATTTCAGCCCCTAAGAGATTCCTGCTTCAAGGCAAATCTGTATCTCATTCTAAGCCAGGTTCTGAATAAATACATGACCATATCGGGAAGTCACTACATCACTTGTCATACGCGCATGTACAGACACAGACATCGCCTCTGAGCAGCTGACAGTATGCTCAGAGGAGACCGAGGCTGGCATAGCAGAAGGGTTGCAAATCCAGCCTGAAAGTGCACTGGCAGCTCCGCATGTGGAAGCTTGTACATCACCTGCTCACACTGTACCTAGCCCTAGGAAATGCACTAAATCTTTTCATGTTATACATGCCAAATTCATCAACAGCTTTAAAAGAGAGAAAGACAGACATAGATCATTTTTAACTGTTCCCATTATGTATGATAAAAGAAAAATTAGAATGAATAATACAGTGTAAACTCACTGCTCTTCTGCCACTGTGTGGAATAAGGCTTGCTCAACACCTCAGTACCTTTAAAGTGGGAGCCTGTTAGATGAGCAATCCCAACTGAAACGAGGTGAGCAACCAGGCTTTCTCAGCCTGCATCATACTGCCCAGATAGGCTCTGCTTTTGCTCAGCATGCAGCTCTCCCCTGATTTCAGCTGCAGTCTTGTGCAAAGATCGCAGGTAGAATAAAACTGGCTTGATATCATACCAGTGTCAAAGACAAGGGGCACAATCCCAAGATGCCGAACACGACCTACCCCGATGCTTGAAGCCAGGCTCTGAATGACCAGACCAATGACAGAGGAAGAAAGCTGAGAAACTTACTAGTTTTTCATTCTAAAGCTGTGCACTAGACAGGTNGCTATGTGTGTACGTGTTGAGTGAGGAGGAGATAGGTTTAATTAATCTTAAATGCCTTTGCAATTCAAGAATTGTAGCCCTGGATCAGTTCCTGTACTAACATGATTAGCAAATATTGACTTTTGAGTACAATAATAATGTGTCATCTGAAACCCTTGATAAGTAACTTAAGTACTTCCTTAGCTTGCATCTTATTAAATTAGATGAGGTACAGTTGAGACACATTACACAAAGCCATTGAAATGAGAAATTGGACCTAAAGATTTTAGCATTGATTAAGGAAAGTCAAAAGTTACAATAAAGATGAAACTCTCTGGCCCATATTCTGATCTCCATCCATCGCTGTGAGTATGATTGCCTCGCTCTAGGATTTATAGTCATGCTAGTGAGCTAATCAAAATTTGTTTCAGTATTTACTAACGTGGATGTGTTTTCTTTGGAGTTCTTCGGCGTGGGGTGAAGTCACTTTTTTCCATTTTTGCAATACCGTAATTCTCATAGATGTAACAGGGGTAACCATTCGCTATTTGTGACTTTCTGACATGAAATCCATCATTTGATTATGTATGATGACCACATAATGTCAGTTTTATGGAAGGCTAACTGGCATAGGTTTTGAGCTTTTGAAGTTAATATAACGGAGAAAAAGAAAAGGCGTCACACTTGCATGCCTGTGAATATGGTAAGTATAACATACTCAAATCTGTTCATAAGGTTTAGTTTAAAAATGTGTACAGCAACTCAACCAAGAAAGGAGTTAAAAGATGTGATACTCCTCAGATGCAACCTGACAAATCTTACTTTATTGATTAGTTTTCAAAGGCAGCGCAGTGAGAGCACTACACTTACAATAGACTTTGGAATGAGTTGGGGGGGTGGGGGGAAAGCTCCAAATGTCATCAAAGCAAATGGTCTGTGAATGTTGCTTCAAAGCTAGTCATTAGTTGCCAGGGTATTTTGCCACAAAGCTTGTAAAGAGGTTTTCCTGGAGGGGAAGGTATGACAAAATGCGCTTCTTGGCAAGATGACTTCTGCTTAAATAGCAGGACACATTAATTCTTGCTTGATACATAAAATTAATTAGAGGATTAACATCCTTTATGAAATTTTGCCAGAGATTTTTTCCTTTTTACCAGGAATAGACCCCAGGCCTTTTCTGTACTCTAATGAAATTGCAAATTGACTTGTGTTCAAATGATGCTTGACTAAAATGAATAATTAAAAATGTATTGCTAACAATGAGATGGGTCAGCTGATCTTTTCAAGGATTAATTAGTTTCAAGAACCATCTTCCTTATGTAACACAGCAAAGGCCAATGCCAGCACACCTTTTTTTCATGCAGTAGTTCCCCTTGAAGTCAATGGACCCATTCTACTCCCAATTATCCAAGGTTTCATTCCAGATTCAGTCTGTTCAGAGTGGGTTTTCCTCTACGGCACATCAGAGAGGAGCTACGCCTGAAGGAGTTGAGCTGTTATTCCATCTACAATTCAACGAGCCCAATTCCTCTCTTTATTAGGGTCTGATCCAAAACCAAGCTGAACTGGCGGGAGTCTCCTGTTTGTTTTCATTAGGCTTTGCATCAAGGCCAGAAAAGTGCATTACTGTAAAATCCAAATACCTCTACAGAGATGAACAATGTAACATCGGTGTAAGATCTCTGTGACTGTGAAAGGAATCAGGTTTATATTTTCCATAGGTCAACAAGTGGATAAATGGAGAAAAGCTAAGACTAAAGCGAATAAGGAAGCCTGTGTGTATGTGTACATGCTTGTCTACAAAACAGGTTGGGATTTGCTACTCTCCAACACTGAATAAGGAAGCTCAGGATCTAAGAAAAATGACTCAACATAAATTTTTCAGAAGCATGTCAGAAATCTAATTCTCAGATTTTTCAAAAGTTTAAAGTATTGAATTTCCAAAAGCACCTATGTGCAGTAACTTGGTTTCCATTTTCACAGGTGCCTTGAAAAATCCCACTGAATGCCTATCCATTTCTTTACACATCTTTGAGAACTGGCTCTCAGTCCCCATTTTCAAAAGTGACTTGCATACTGCGGCATCTAACTCTGGCTGAATGCCACACAAAGCAACATTTGGAGGTTAAGAGCAAAAAGCTGGAAAAACTGCCCTACTACTGCGATTCCAACCCTTTCGGTATTTGAGTTAGTTCATTTAGGGCTGATGTGGGTATATTTGCACAGTGCTGCCCTATGCTGTATAGAAATTTTCTCGGGTACTTTGAAAACTTAACCTTTAGCTTCACGTAAGGTGAGATTTACGGAGGCATAAAGGTGCAAAGGGAGCTGGTGATTAGAGTCGAGGACTCAACTGGTAACTTGCTGCTGAAAATCTCTTTCATTGATCTTTCACTTTTAAAATATGAAATGTCTGAGCTACTTCCCTAGTGTGTGCAAATAAGCGTGTTTCACTTTTTAAATTCCTTAATCACCTCCTGTGTTTGTAAAAGGTCCCTTTCTGCAGTGAGAATTTTAAAAAAGGAAACCTAACATTCAATTTCAGTGTTTTCTCAAAACACTTTCTAATTCTCAAAACGCTTATTTCTACTTGCATGTTTCTGAGTTCCTGTCTCCGATGGATTTTTCAGATGTGTTTTATGTTGTGTTATGATGTTTCTAATTTGGGTGATGAAAGGTTAAAAGATACGCCTGTATGAAATTACTCAGTGGCTCTTGTGAACTAACATCATATCTTATTGAGTATGATCACTCTGTCATTTGCCTTGGCTACAGCAAAGCTTTCAGAAACAGTAGGAATAAGTTGGGATCCCCAGAGCCTACTGTAGAATTTGAAGGGGGGCAAAAAGACATAGTTTCCTTGCCTAAGACTTGCTAGCCATGTGTAAAGAGACGATGCTCTGGAAAATGTTGTTTTTCTTTGGCTGCCCTTTAGTCAGATCTTCTCACTGCTGGCATTGTGCAGAGTCAGCTTAAAAGGTGTATTTAGCATTGAGGGATTTAGTAAATACTGCTTTATTGTGCTTTGTACTCCCTACAGGGCATTCTGAAGAGATGAATAATAAGTGTGAACAGGAAGAGCAAGTTTCCAGTCCTGTCAAATTAATTAGAGCAGTGTAGAATGAAGTGAGGTTTGCCGTTAGGTAGGTTGAAAGCAGGCAAAGGGAATCACTCAGGCATATACAAAAATGTTACCCCACTTCTATTATTATTATTTTGTTTTGAATCAGATATAAAATGTAGCTGTGTTTTTGTTATCCACAACAAAACCTCTCTCAAATACTGGGCATATAAATAAAATAAGCTGGATATGCAGAGCTATCTCCCTGCTGTGGCAAAAGCAAAACTTGCCAAGCGATGACGCTGCCCTTATAGCTGCTGTGTGTTTCCTTACGGTGTTAAGGGAATTAGCGACACCCAAGCTCAATGTCATTTAATTCCGTAAAGACGTTTTAGAGCTTGACTCAGCTCCCAGCTGTAAAACAGCCCCTCTGATTTGCCAGCTGCCTGCTTCATAATTTTCTGCACCCTGCATTTTTCCTTAGAGCAGCCCAAAAAAGCCATTCTTGGTGTCATACTTGGGCTCTAGTTTGTGTCTTTTCCTAAGTCTTTTCAGACAGCCATCAACATAGGAGGTAAAAAAGGGTCTGATCCAAATCCCGCTTGAGTCAGTGGAAAAGATTCCTGCTGAATGAAGTGAGGGCTGGATAAGATCAGTAGACCCTATTTTTTCATTCCCTGCCTAGACAGGAGTGATCTCTATTGTGCATTTCCAAGCTCTGGTATGAAATGACTCAAACTCTGAGGCTACTGCTTCTCCTGAAAACTACTCCCCAGACTGAACAGATCATCTGATAAGAAAATTATTCCCCCCTTTATCACAACCCACCCTCTTTACTTGGTTCCCCTGGAAAGCCTTAATTTTTATTCTCCCTCAGTTGTGCTTTCACATTTCAGGTGATAATTAAGCATGTAACATATTCCTCCCGCACTTGGCGTTTGTACATATTTAGGTGCTTTCATACTTCCTACTAACTAAGCCCTTCCAATTTTTTGAGCATTTTATTACCATCTGTAACTTCACTCCAATACATAAACCTTCCTTCTCTCACTTGCCCGCATATGGTGCCTGCCTAGAGATGTGAACTGCTTTACCACAATATACTACAGCAGCTGTCCCCATGGACAAGAATATTTGGGTGGGATTCATTTGATCCTTGGCGTTACTCACCCTTAGACTACCTTTCAGCTGATAGGGAAAAAACCCAGACAGTTCCAGGGCCTAATTTACGTCATCCTAAAGCAGAGGTTTAAAACAGGTCAGACTGTGGCCTGAAGTGCCTGTTCCGCTACTGGGAGACTTATAAGGGAGTCTAGAAGGACTGGTGTGGCTGTGAAGACATCTCCGATAGACATCTCCCATCACATGATGTGAGTCACGCCCTTGGAAATGTGCAACTGGAAATGTTGTTCAGAGTGCCTTTGAAAGGGAACAAATGCCATGTCTAACAAAATAAAGCTGTTCTGAAAAACTTATTCCGCTAACTTCATATCCAGGGAGGCTAAGAAACATTAAGCATTTTTATAACCTTGGAAGCTCCCACTTTGATGTTTTTAGAATGGAAAGTTGTGGTTGTTGCTGCTGTTTGTGTTGAAAAGTGTTACAATGAAGATGCACCAGATTTCTAAAGTGAATTAACAAAAAATTATGCTGAAACATGAATGAAATGTTACAGTGTTTCCTGCATCCCATTTTCAGTTTAGCCTTAGGTTTCCTTTTCTAATTTTGGTTCATGATTTCAAACTTCTTATGCTCAGCCTGCTTCAGAACAAAATCACACTTTCAATTTGGGATTTCCAGCTAAATTGAGATAAGAGAGCGAGCTCCTGCTCCATTCCATTCTTCATACACAGCCTTCCTTAATCTGTATCTTTGTTTCTCTCTTTTACTCTTAATAGAATACAGGAATACTCACTTTCAATTTTACTCCACTTGTCCTCTTTTTCTGAAGCTGCAATTTAGAAGTCACTGTTGGCCTCTGATAAGCACAGCTTGTTCTCCAGCTCTCCATGTACCCTGCTTGACTGCAAGGGTGTGGGGAGGAACACAGAAGGTCAGGGAGAAAATCTCATCCTTGCACTTTTCGGTCCAAGATTCATCTGATGTGAATCAGCACTGCTCAGCTGACTATTGCTTTGTGTCTCTGAAGAGCCCAGATCTCACCATGGTATGTGCCTGTGCCATATAAAGCCAAGGAGAAGGCATATCACTGAATGCTCTCTCCTTTTTAGGGTGGGTGCAGTGGCATGGGAGTCAAACATGTCAGCTCGTTGAAAGAAAACATGATGAAGAGTACTTCAAAAACCGTGACATTCCTGCAAGCAGGCTGTTACCACTGATTTTCTTTCAGCTCCCTAACTTCAATTTTTGGCAGCTGCTTTAGAGCAGCCAAGGAACTCCTGCTCTAGGATCTACAGAGGGAAGATGGTCCACAAAGGGAATAGTTTCGGCACTGGGGACAATAAAAGGTCTGGGGCCTGAGACTCAGAGGCAGACACTCCCTTCTCTTTTTGAGAGAATTTCAAAATGCTTTGGTTTTCATTCCAAATTGGAAAAAACCAGACATTTTACAATTGCAAAACCCTCCATAAAACTGAATGATCTTTCTCCCCACAGCTCCATCTGAAACAGATGGAAATTTCTTTAGTGAAGTGACCACTTAATTAAAACTATGTGATACCACATTAATACCATTTCAGCAGGTACTGGGAAGACAAGTGAAGATTGTCTAACCTTCTCCAGGTGTCTAAGACAACTCTCTATTGCTTTTTAAGGTGTCTGGCAGCTGGTAAGTAATTTAAACGATGCTTGTCGGCCCCCAGATAGAAGAAATAAATGAACACAAAAGAGCAAGATTTCAATTAAAGTTCATCATGTAAAACAGGCCTCATGCCTTCCCTGACCACAGAGATTAGCTTTTGTGTCTGGAATTGCATTTCATAAACCTCCTCCCTCGACATGGAACATCTGCTCCCTTTAGGACTATTGTTTTACACCCATAAATAAAACATAAAATTACATTTTTGTCACTCTTCAGGCCAGATCTTCAGCTGGCATAAATCAATGGCAAGCAGTCAACCTCAGCAGAGCTCTGCTGACTTAAACCAAATGAGGATCTGGCCCTTGCCGCTTTGGTGCTGAAGAAAATAATGGGTCTGGGCAGAGTGTGTGGGACATTGTTTATCAGAGAATGTGTGTGAAACTACGTGGAGCAAGTAACCATAAAGCATGATTGATCTCTCCAGCATATTTTAACACTTTTTTTTCAGTGTTTACTGAAACCTTTTAGGTAGTGCAGTCTTCTCAGATATCATTTTATGTTTGAAAAGCTTTCTAATTCATAATGAAAAGTTACGCGTCGCTCCAATGAACCTCTAGCTTCAATTACTTGCTGTGCAAATGGTTGGCCTGCATTTTGACCAATGTTTATGGTGCTTGGCAATTTTTCAGTAGCTACTTTACCCTTATATGATTAATTTCTTGCATAATATGAGGTTTTGCATGTGTGGAGCTGAAATAATCCTACTAGGCAGAAAAGAAATAAAAGAGCTTGTGTGTTTCAGCTTTAAAAACATTTGAAACATAACATCACAATTTTAAGCGTGCCAATGATAATACAAGTTAGCCATGGATGAAGACGACCACAAGAGACATGAAGTTCCTGATGGGATTCAGCAGCATGAAAGTCATTACTTGGCTAGTAAGGTCAGCACACTAGATCATAGCTGGGCAGCCCCAGAAGCAGGGAAGCAAGAGACAAGCCTGGAGCTCATCGTACGTGACTGCAGCAGTAGAAGTAAGAACGGCTACCAGTACTCGTTTGCTTTCTTGAATGCCAAATCCTTCTCTACATGCTAGTCTCCCCTTGCACCAGAAGTGTTAACACATATTAACTACCCTGAGGTCAACGGAGGTAAAGCTTGAACAAACAAATCTTAATTTAAAACTATGTTTAGCTTTAAGCACCTGAGAAGCCTCGCTGGTGTCATGCTAGAAAGCTAGGTTTGTGCTTTAGCTCCTTTAGCTGGATCAGACTTTACAGTAGGTGACTAGAGAGCAACATTTGGATCTACACCACCCTAAAAAGACAAATATTGCTGACAGCTTTTTCTGAAAGGATTTGAGGAGAATGAGGTACCCAACCCTTAATGCATTCTAAAGCAGAAAGACACTTCCACGGGACCTGGCACCCAGTTCCCTTTGGGCTCCGTAAAATGAGCAATATGGAGCATTATCACCCAAGCTGTCTGCCTGCTTCTGCCATAGCAATAGATACATCTGCTCTGATTCAGTTCATCATTTAGTGTCTTAATGCAAGCACTTCCTCTTCAGTGATTTAAGCTAAAATATTGTGCTGTAAACTCAAGAGGCTCTTACACGGGCACATGATCCCATGTGCTGATTCATGGGGAAAGTTATGTTCAGCAGAAGTTGCGAAGCAGATCGCTGGAGGTGGTAAGCTCTTAAACCACCTTTGAAAGAAGCCCTTAGGCACCTTCAAAATCCCAACCTCCATATTTTTACTTAATACAATCGCACACTTCTCACTTTAATAGAAAGTACGTCTACATTGCAAATTCCAGTATAGCGAAGAGGTACTCAGACTAGCTACAAATGAGCTAGCCATAAATGAGCTTGCTTTCTGGCAGGATAAATTAGCCCATATGGAGCTAACACTGCCAAAAAGCAGGGTAAATTAGTCCTCTTGGTGTTCTCTGCTGTCTCATCTTGACTGTGTCCAGTATCCACAATGGTTCGTTCACAGCTAGCTTGAGCATTTCTACATTGTCATGTGGACATACTCAGAGCAACCTTGTTATTACTGCTGTAACATCTACCAGAGCACAGGAACTGAGCCTAACGGGGGTTAGCTACCTTTTACCTTTGCCTTTTAGCTCAGAGAAGAGGGGCTGAGTCAGAGGTGACAGCACTGCAGCATGACCTCACTGAATTCAGCAGTTATTTCTGCTTACATGAATGTACACAAATTAGATGGTCAACTTGGGTGATAATGAATACTGAGACATCCGGAACCCAAGAAATTACTTTATGGCCACAAAGATATGCTACAGAGAAGCATCTGATCCTGAGATTTTTGTGAGATTTTTGCTTTTTAACTTTTTTAAGCCAGCCTTTTGTAACACTTTCTGTTTAAAATAAAGTAAACAGGTGATATGTGTGGGATTAGTCGACCTACCCTGGGTAACTCAGCCAGTTTGGTCCTTCAAGTTCTAAAGAGACCGCATCAGCAGCATTACTTAGGTTTTAACATTCTTTTTTAATATCTAAAGACTACATTTTCGTGGATCTCAAACACTTTGAATGGTTTTGAATGAGGAAAAAAAAGCATTAAAAAACTTAAGAAACATGTTAGAAAATTACCTGATTTAGCTGAATTCAAAACGGGTCCTGGGTATCTGAAGCAACATCTATCCCTGAAATCTGAAGCGATGTGGAACTTCACAAGGCCCCTACACGGACAAAAGAAACGGAAAATTGAGCAAAGATCAATCTATACTTAAAACTTTCAGATACATTGATAGGTAGGAAACTGCTCAGTATAGATACACTTCCACTGCCAGGGAAGTGCTTAAGGCAGGATGGCTTATTTCAGTTAGGTGAACTAAAATAAGCTATGCTAATAAAAGCTGCACCAGTATATCTGCACCTGACAATTAGCACTTATACCGGCACAGCTATCTGGCAAAAAATGTCATCCAATTTAATGCACACATGCCAGCAAGACCTCTAACACCAACTCCAAATATATCATGTTAACAGAATTCTATAGGTTTCAGAAATTAATTTCATCCAATAGTGCATAATTTTACAACCAGATAGTACTAACACATGAAAATACGCTTCAAATCGCTGGCTGACTTATGTGATCTTCCTCAGTACCATGAAGAGTGAAGACAACTTTAAAATGCCCCAGTGCTATCTAGTTTCCCACTCAGTGTTCTGCCTTGTCTAGACTTTGCAGCGAAATGGGGTAGAGCAATCAGCATGTGATGAAATCTCCTCGAAAATGTGAATGCAGCCCTTTCTTTTTCTGTATTTACTTACAGATCAGTGTACCCCTGAAGAACTATAAACAGCTGAGAGCAAAAAATAAAGGGACCTCTGAAAAGTTTTATGTCCTCCAAACTATAAATGTCAGGTGGCAATACTAGGCAGTTTATTTTTCTGTAGAAATATATAAATTTTTTTTTCCACGAAAATATTTTCTCTGAAAAAAAAGCTAGCTCGTCACTGGCAATTTTATGAAATACATATATAAATTTGCAGCGGGTACTGATGAATGCCTTTAATAAGTTGAGCTGACAATTTTTTTTTTCTCCTGCCCAAAAGAAAATAATGTGTATATTAAAAAGTGCTCGCATTTTTAGTTTTTGGTGTTTTCAGGGTTTTTTTTCAAATGGTGGAGGGGTAATGAAAAGTATCGGCCAGCAGTAGTGCCCCCAGAGATCTGTATAAAAATCCAGATAAGGCAAAATTTTGGTATAGCAGCAAAGAACCACAATGGGCTGGATAACTTCAGGAACAGCATTTGCCAGACCAAGCATTACATTTTTACCCAGCTAAGGGCCAGTGCGCAATATGAAGCGGTGGAGCTGAGCACGTGCACGTCGCTTGGGGGCAAGGGGCACAAACAACATTTTCCAAAGGTGGGATTCCTCACTACTGTGCTTTCCCTCCCCAATTAAGGGTTGAAACGAGCCACTGGAATCTACTGTATATCCTGGGGAAATGAACGCCCTGGCTGCTTTCCAACTCATATTTCTCTCTTTCTACAGCAAACAAACAATAGGCCAAGTAGGATGTTGTATGTCGCCCTGGGGAAAAAAAAAAAAAAGTGAAGTATTGATAAACTGAGATTAATTTTTACAAAAATGTTTATATCAAGTGCATATGCTTTGCCTCTTGGCCATTATGGAAATGTCAGGGGTTTAATTGGCAGCTGTGAATAGCAGCACCTGCAAACAGCTCAGGGCTTGTTCCTGTGGTCTGGCAACATTCTTACTTTATGCTTTAAATAAAGGCTTACTCACTGAGACAGAAATAACTGACAGTGGATGATTGATGATTGCCCATCACGCAATGGCTGACATCTACCATTCACTGAATCCATTTACAATTTCACTTCCAGATTTCATTAACAGGGCCGTGACATCTAGGAACGGGATTGATACAGATGGCAGCTCAGTTACAGAGTTCAGCTGATGCTGAGCGTATGTTAAGCACGGAAAACAGATTACTATGAGCTCCAATCTATCTCATGTGGTACATTTTGGAAACCCTATCTGTTTACTCCAGGTAACCTTTTATAGTTCTATTTATCCTGCCTAGTTTCAAACCAGATAGCAATTTTCCATAGTGGAGAATTTATAGTGCCATTTGCAACGTGCGTTTATAAAATACTTACTTCCGTGAAATATTAAGACAAGATTTTGGCATTCTAAAGGTTCCCTTTTTGCTTAAGAAGGAAACAAAAAATGCAAGCGCATAAAATCTGTGATTTCCCTCATCACAAATATCCTCTTCTGAGCAAAACAAATGGCTCACTCCCCACCGCACACCTGCGTAGGTCTCAAACCCCAGTGGCCATGGAGCTCAGAGGCAAATAAAGAAGTTTCCAGCTAGAGGGGCCAGTCCCACTTCGCTCAAAACTCCCGCTGACCTCTGCCTGAGATGGGACACAGCGTCCTGCAAATCCTTGTTTTTATCTCCAGCTCATCAGGTTTGGCACAGGCTGTTCTTCAGGAAGGCTGAGGCTCAAAATGCAATTTTCCGTTCTCATTAAGAAGCTGGGCCAAATATCAGATCTGAAGTTAGTTTTCAAACCCCAGAAAGCCTGGAGCTGCTCAGACACAGGATTTCAAGTCGGCTCGCGGTTAGGGTAGGGGACGCTTCTAAAATTCAGAGCCACCTTCAGATTGAGGGCTTAGGCTTGGACACCTTTCCTTTGGTATTTGTGTAGACATCAGTACAGGAGCAGCAGAAAGCGGTGATATTCACCCTAAGCAGCTCTTGACTCTTTAGAGAGTACCAAGAAATCTGAAGGGCCACGCCTGAACCAAAATACTATTCTGTAAAAGTAAACAATCACAACTTAAACACTCATAACCACCCATTCCATGCAAACAACCATAACCGAGCCTCAAAGGAGGAGAGAAGAAATAAGCAGGGTAAAAACTAGGTACAACACCTCATCCAAGTGAGTAAGGGTGACACTAAATGGGTCAATGCAACTGCTCTGCACAGCTCAGCTACTGAAAAAGTGCACGACGTGCAACAGGTTATTTCCACCATTATTAGATCTTGCTTTTGCTTTTCTAGCTCCGTTTGGGAAGTTTTCAGGCCTTCTCACAGGGCCCTCTCTGGGAATGCACCTCTTTTGGGTAGGTGCTGGAGCAAAGTCTGAACGCAGGTGGGCAACCAGGGGTCTCAGGGCAGCTGCCAGAAGCTTCAAGGAGACGGTCTTAATTTTCACATCAGCCCACGACCTGTAGCAAGCTTTCAAAACCACGCAGTGGGCCCTTTCTCAGCTGCTCTACCCCTTTTTCCCTTTTTGAAGTCCGTGTAGCTTCACCCTCTCCTACTTTGCTGTTGGTAGGGTCTTCCGAAACCCAGATTTGTTACTTCTATTCTTACAGCCAAAAGATCATGCAGTGGAAACTGGTGTTAATGCGGTTCTTTAGCAGGTGCAGAGATAGCCAGTTTCCAGACCGACACTTGTAATGGCTTCCCAGAAACAGCTCTGTTTCATCTCAGACTTGCTAAGCCAAATCTATTCCTTCCGTATTTCAACCAACTTTGTACACTTAAGCCACTACTTCAATCTCCGTACATAATTGCATGCAGTCTTTCTTGTAAAAAATTCAGTGGTTCCTTTCTTTATTATGATTATTTAAAGCAATTAAAGATGATCACACACAAACTCTAGAATTAACATTGTGCAAATATTTATACAGAAGTTAAAGCTAAGACTTTTCCCCCTTTCTAGGTGAAACGTGGAAGATTTGTTCCAGAAAAAACAAATACATTGTCCAGTTTTACTAAAGACAGCATGAAAAGTCTTCCTTTCTACCTCATTTAAAAAAACTGTGATGCTCTTTGTAAAGAAAACACCCTTCTTTTCTGTGTACCTTCTCATATGTGTGCCATCACTGATGGTAATAGACGACAGTACAGAGGTCTTCCAAGAAACTCCCCTAAAGCTGCAAAAAGTACCTTTCTGTAATAAGGTTAAATTCAATGATGCAAAAAGGATTTTTAAAACTTGTCAAAGATACATGAAAAATGCAGCAACTGTACCAGAAACAGCTACTCCTTGCTTTGGAAATGAGGACCTGTATGCACGAGTTTAAACAGGGCTTTAAAAAGCTAACTTCAGGCACTCCTTTTTCATTCCTGCTTCTGTAATTTTGATCCAGCCGAATGGATCTGCACTGAATTTTCTGCTGTCTAGCACACAGCTGGAGGTAGTGGAATATTTTTTGCTATTCTTTGTAAATATCCCATAAAAAGCACACTAAGGAGCTACTTCAGCCCAGCACTCAGGCAGGTGATCAATGCCACCTCCCCGCAGCAAAGCCTGGAAGCAGCACTTTAAAGCATGTGCCCTGGTGCTCTGTTGAGCAGGGGCCCAAAAATATGATAGATGCACCCTAAAGTCAAGAGGAATAGGATTCCACCCCAATTTTAGATGTTCAAATGCAGGCAGCCAGCTCTAAGCCAGTCATCATCGCACTCTCTATAGCAAGTGGACAGAAATAAGTACTCTTAGGTTGTGAATCATCTCCTGCTATGGTAGGCATCTACAACTGGCCAAGTTAGTAGTGAGCTCCAACTGCCTGCTTCCTACCATTGACTAGATGCAATGTTCAAACGACTGGCTTAGGCATAGACATCTCCTTCACTGCCATCTAAAATGACACAAGACACATCCCATCCATAATAAAACAAAATCTCTAGAGAAACCTTACTCATGCCCCAGGAGTGGAGAAGTTACAAGTCTACAGATCTTTCTTTTTTTTCTTTTTAATTCCTGCATGATCCTGCTTCATCAGTCTTCAGGCAGGAAAGAGATGAAACAGGAGAGTCAATACATTAAATAGTATTGGGAGGATCTCTGCTTCTGCCTTGTAGTTACATGTAGCCTGAGGATGCTGCAGTGTGGCTTGTAAAGACAGAGAATCATAGAATCATAGAATGCTTTGGGTTGGAAGGGACCTTTAGAGGTCATCTAGTCCAACCCCCCTGTGGTGAGCAGGGACACCTTTACCTAGATCAGGTTGCTCAGAGCCCCATCCAACCTGACCCTGAATGTTTCTAGGGATGGAGCCTCCACTACCTCTCTGGGCAACCTGTTCCAGTGCTTCACCACCCTCACTGTAAAAAATTTCTTCCTTATATCCAGTCTAAATCTACCCTCTTTTAGTTTAAAACCATTACCCCTTGTCCTGTCACAGCAGGTCTTGCTAAGAAGATTGTCCCCATCTTTCCTATAGGCCCCCTTTCAGTACTGAAAGGCTGCCATAAGGTCTCCCTGGAGCCTTCTCTTCTCCAGGCTGAACAACCCCAACTCTCTCAGCCTGTCCTCATAGGAGAGGTGCTCCAGCCCTCGGATCATTTTCGTGGCCCTCCTCTGGACCCACTCCAACAGCTCCATGTCCTTCTTGTATTGAGGACTCCAGAGCTGGACGCAGTACTCCAGGTGGGGTCGCACCAGAGCAGAGCAGAGGGCCAGAATCACCTCCCTCGACCTGCTGGCCACGCTTCTTTTGATGCAGCCCAGGATACGGCTGGCCTTCTGGGCTGCAAGCGCCTGCTGCTGGCTCATGTCCAGCCTTTCATCCATCAGTACTCCCAAGTCCTTCTCTGCAGGGCTGCTCTCAATCCCTTCATCCCCCAGCCTGTATTGGTATCAGGGGTTGCCCCGACCCAGGTGCAGAATGGTATGTCCAGCAAGAAAAAGCTCAACTTGTGGGTGCAGTGAAGTACTGTCCCAGAGTTTTGCCATTCAACAGGACACAGGTTGCCTTCGATGTGGTTTGCAGCTTTGAGGCAGACCAGCAATGACGGCAGTTAGAGCTAACCTGCTGGCTTGGCACCAAGGCAGAGCAGGGAGCACACACTGCCTCTCTGCTGCTGATGGAGCTCCTGAGTACAATAATCTCCAGGACATGAGTGATGAAGAACAGCTTGGGATAGTAATATTTGCTACTAGCCCAGCTAGTTCCCTGAGAAAATGTCTTAGCAGACTCTTAGGCATTTTGGTTCTTTGTGACTCCAGTGCATTCTTGTCCCCAAACGTCCCTTACAACCCTAGGATAACGGGGGAGAGACAGATGCCTCCACCAGCACACCCCAAGGACTCCACTTACACCCTCAATTATTGCCTACTTTGACTTTCTCTCCAGAGGCATCAACTTTCCTGTACTGAATGTATGCTAGCCAGAGGAGATTTTTGTGCTTAAAATTAAGTGCCTAAATCCATGCATGTGAATTTGGGACAAACACACTCCCAGGGCTACTTCTGAAAGTAAAACCTTCAATGATTTTGATACACTCAGATCCTGCAAAAATGGGCACCGTGGGGAAATCTATTAAAAAAAAAAAAAAAAAAAGAAAAAAGCCCAAACTTATTTTACACAGAGATGAATGATACGTAATAAATTAAAGCTGTACTCAATGGCAAGCATGCGCAAGCACTGTTCAACAAACTGCTTTTTTGGCTACACATCATCCGTCTGGGGCTCTCAATCAGGCAGGGATTTGGTGTTAAAACGGTATACGGTTAGGTAATAAAAGATCAAATCAAAATGCGTACGTGGAAGAGAGAGGTGTAAAGGTCAGGCCTGCCACACTCACCATGTCACTTCTTGGTTTCTGAGCTCTTCGTTTTGCAATCAGTACATTCCTGCAGCATAATGGGGAATCTGGCACAAAGCTCTACACAATATGTTTCTTTATGATTACCTAGCAAAATATAAATGCTGTGTTTCCAGAGCCAAAGAGCACCTATAATTTCCACTGAAGTCAGTAGAAGCTTTGGGTATTACTTTGAATCCCTGACAGTAGGCTTTTTTAAATTTTCCATTTTGATTGTTTCAAAACTTTAAGAGCTAACTGAAAACAGTATAAACCCATGTAAAATAAATGGCACTGTAAATTTTGCAAAAAATATTTATTAATAGATATTGGCTAAGGTGCTACTTTTCAGACAGTGTCTCCAGTTGCATCAAGAGTTCCAACTGGCAATTACAATTGCTTTCAGCTCCGTCCCTCATCTTCCCTTAAATAACGACGCATCCATATATAACATAACAAAACACAACGCAATCCAAGGTAACCCTGTAGAAATAAAAATGTGCTTTGGATCAGATCCTTGTTATTATCTGGGTGGTGAACATTTGATCTGTATTTATTGCACTTGGAGTGAAGTGCGCAGACAAGTAAGTGTCCTCAGTTGGGCAGTTAGCAGATCTTTACTTATAATTTATAAATAAAGACTATGTTCCCATGAACAATGGCTCAGTGCAGCCTACTAACCATCGCCCTTGTGTCACTCCACTCAAATAACCCCCTTTCCTTTTCTGCATGGCTGTGGTTGAATTCTTAACAGGGTAACCCTGTCTCATATCTCAAAGGCACATGGTGTGGCACTCAATTGTTATTTTGAAATGAAGGAGAAAATTGTTTTCGCAGGCACCGGAAAATATCAGGGATATATCAACTCTGTTTGGGATGTCCCAGGAAAAAAAACAGCTCCCCTAAGAGGGGGGAAAAAAAAAAGACAGAGAAGAGCAGAGAAATTTGTATTTACACTACTCAGCCTTCTAAAATAAGGGGAATCTTCCCCAGTTCAGAAAATTTAACCCCGGTTTGTTTCTAGGATAACATTTTTCTTGAAAGGAAAGGAAGCCATTTCGCCTCCTCACAGCCCAGCTTCTGTTTACGCAGGCTTATTGTGCAACTCATCCATGCTGTTGATCCTCTTACGCTCTGAATTGTGACATTTGCTTGGACCATTACGATAAAACCTCATTCACTTCTGGCTGATAAAATCTCTGTTCTCCATGCATGAGGGCAGACAACACAGCAATGAAAATACAGGTCCAAGAGCAAAATGCTCCCCAGTTCTTCAGGGCAACACGTTGAAAAGGCAGAAAAGTGTGTCAGAAGTGAAAAAGGGGCCATCAAACGGGTGTAGATAAAATTCTGCTGCACGGCCATATTTCAATGCCAAGAAGGTGTAAAGAGGCCTCAGTATTAATGAGAATCAAGCCCTGAGGCAGAGAAGGCAGATGTTGGCTCATAGCCCACAGATAAATTAATGGCAGAGAGTGGAGTAGAGCCTACAATTCACCCCAACAGCATAACTCAACTGATTTTAACACAACCATGTACCCCGAGAATTTGATCCCAAAGACAGGAGCCTTTTACTCCGCACGGACAAAGTGTGGGTGGAGAACAAATCCCTGTGGGACAATGGTATCTGCTGCAATCACCTGCCAGGTCAGGCCAGATAACCCCACCAACCACTCAAGTCAAAATGGGATCCTGGTAGTCTTCTCTGGATGTGAACAACATTTTGTGTTTCAGCTCCTCGGAAAAGTTTTGAGATGACTTATCTATGCCTTTATTCAACCCTCTAAGAATGATTCTGCTGCATAAATTCACGCTGAGGAGAAATTAATAGCCCTTCAGGTGAACTGGAGGCAGCCTTGAATTCTGGAAAGATGGGTTGATCATGACTTTTTAAAATTACAGACAATCCATCCTGGTCATTTGTATACGGTCATATGCAACAGTTTCGTATTTTTACTTTTTTATTGAGAAAGAGACAGCTAAAACAGGTAACTAACACATGTTACTGACAGAGGAGACACAAAATTTATCACCTCTCCCACTGAAGGCGTTTAGAGAACTTCCCTATGCAGAACATCAGCACGAGACCTCTCCTCCCCATGCCTCTGCTTTAATTGTGAGTGTCAGCATCTGCACTGCAAACAATTATTTTTTTCCAGGGGTTCATAACTCAAGTTTAACAGATTGCTCTAGGCTGACACATGGTTTCAACTTGGGAGCAAGCATTTCTTTTATAAATGGCTTTTTCTTTTCTTTTAAATGGTGATTTCTTTTTGGTTTTGCTTGTAATGTATGTAAAATGATTTGGGATGCTTTTTGCACTTGTGTACAGTAACTCAAAAGCAGCTTTCATTGGAACACTGGAATTTGGCAAGTGAACAGTCAATATTGCCCTCTAATTGCTTTTAGCGTCTCTGCAAAAATAAAAACGTCATTTAAAATGGCTGAGATATTTCAATTTGAAAAGTGGCTACTGAACAGGCACAATAATGGCATGGATTTTTACTTTGCGTATGTAATGCACATATTCAGCATAATGCGATCCCTAAAATATACATCTCCAGATTAGGGCTGTACTAATCACTGATTTTTACTTTTTTTTTTCACTTCAGTGGCTGAAATAGAAAAATAAAATCTGTTTGGGTTGATCATTGAACATTTTTTCTTCCTCCTCTTTCTCCATCAAGTTCCAAAACATTTTCCTATAGGGGTAACGGAAGGTTTCTTCTGACCAAAACCATAATGTAACACCTCCATCTGGGGGTCTTGGGGGGGAAAAAAAAAAAAGTAACAGAAAAAAAAAACCATTTAAAAAAAGCTACATTAAACACCCTGTACAAAAAAAGACAAGGACATGATCATGTCCTTCCCCTTCCTGTCCACCCCCCATGTCACATTCTGAGGACATACACCCTGCAGTTTAAGCCCCTCTTCCTTTAGAAACCTTAAACATATATTGACTTGAGAACGCCTTTAATACTAGGCTACCAGGTACCTTAGGAGGATGTGGTTCATTCACAGTCACTCTCATAGGTTTCTTATGGCCGGTAGGAGTCCATTAGCTAAAGAAGTCTTTACTTAAAAAGCCGATTTTTGAATTTGCTCCCAAGATCTGAAGATGGACCCGAGTACGTGTCCTTCCTCTACTGTGGATTACCGTCATATTGACTCTCTCCACAGGCCAATGAATATTTAACAAATCCTTGCATGTCCACCAGCTTTAACAACGCAGCCTTGGACCTAAGAGTACGGGGTTACCTGCCTGTGAGAGCAGTTATAGGACAGAAAAGAGATGGGAGCACAGATATCCCCAGGTAGAGGGAGGAGGATCTCTCACCTCCCAGGTAACTGCTCTAACAGCAGGGTAATAGGAAGCAAAAAGCGCTACCTTCTTTCTCTGCTGATGTTTTGGGTGGCCTTGAACAAGCCCAGACTTTGTCAATGAGTGGCAGGGAAATGCCTGTTTTGTGAGATCTGCTAGGTTATGTGGATATTCGTGGTCCTACACGTTAACCGGAGCTCAAATACCCACAAGTGACTGGACCAGTAGATACTCAGATACCACAAGCCTCTCTGCAGCATGATGTGGCTTTACGGTGCTTTGAACCTCTCAAATGACCACACCAGCCTCTTCTCTCCATCACGAGACAAGTTTTAAGGTTGTGGGGTTGTTATAAATACATTGTCTATTTTCATTTGCCATGCATTGTTTTTAACAGGCAAACTGGCATTGCGCTTTTGTCCTTTTCTTTCACACTCCTGAAGATCAAAGCTTTTGTTTATGGCTGGGTTGTCTTTTTTTTTTTTTTTTTTTTTTAANTAGGGTTTTTTTTTTTTTTTTTTTTTTTTTAAGAAGCTAGGGATGAGTCTATATTCATGTGACTCCAGAGCCTGAGGCTTTAGAAATCATCACAGGAATCCCACTAAACATCATGTGTTGACAGCGGTGCAAATAGCGAACATTCACTTGTCTAGCAAGATTGTGTATTAATTCAAGACCATCAAGAACCACGACCATATTTCTCTAAAAGGCAACAACAAGTCGGGGCGGACTAGCTGGGAGAGAGGGCTGAACAAACAGGCATTGTTCAGACCTTTCTGTCCCGATGCTGGTGTGCTTCAGTGCGAGGAGTCCTCGCTGTACTTCTCCCATCCACCCCCCTTGTCTGAACGGATCCGCCACAGTCACTAAGAGGCTTTTAAAACGTGGCACTAAGTTACAATATGCCATTCTAGGTCTTTTTCTGACAGGTAATCCTCAGCTCCATCTATCCAGATGGAGTTAATTTGGCTGAACTATGCTGACCTGGGTGAAGGATTTTCAAATATAAATGGTACAAATGCAACCTTCTCTGGCAACAAAGTCGTCCTATGTTATGATTTCCACCATCTCTCCCCCAAGCCTGCCTTATAAGGAGCGCGTTCCTTCTACTGGGATTCATTCTGTCATTAATCTACGTCTTCTTTCAACAATAAAAGAAATATGGAATGAGATTACCAGAATGGATGGCCTGGTGCAGACTAGAGAACACTTCTTTTTAATAGGGATTTAAATTTGACATGAGTTAAATGTCTTGTGCCATCATGTTTCAGCTCTGTTATGTGGATTCTGGACCACGCTACCTACTTGGATGTGAATGCACTGCACTGATTTAAGGCTTCTCCCCTGGCTATTCAGAGGAACTGAAATCCCATGTCCTGCTCCAGAGCTCACTCGCTTGGCCAAGGCGGTGGCACAGGGTGGTGGAAGCTCTTCCCAAGGGGGACAGGCAGCTGCTCTTCACAGTTCGGCTACACTGTCTGCCCAAGTCAGCCGGGAAAGGAGGAACAACAAGCAGGAAAGGAAAAGGGCTGCCTCCAGTACCTGGGCTAGCTTCTGCGCAGCAGACCCTGGGCCTGCCTGGACCTCTTGTCTCCCTGATGCTCCCGGGAAACAAGAATATTTGCTTGAGCTACCCTGCTGTGAGAGGAAAATAGGGCCAATGGAGCAAATGTTTCTTACCCCTGAAGTGTCTGTTCTAATTTTCCATTACCTAGCTTTAATTAAAAGGCTAATAATGTGATTTACCCTATGAATCCAACTGCAAGAGAAACAGCCTTTGTCCAGCTGCATTCACGCAAGACCTGGAGCTGTGAAGTGGAAAGCTCCTTCGCCTCCTTACACTAGAACTGATATGAACCGCTTTCTTTTGAAAACCTCAAACTTCTACTCTGAGGCAAGTTTGTTGGTACTGGGACTATTTCTACTGACTCCGAGATACTGCACATTACATTTTGGCTGCTGTGCTTATCTCCAAAGAAATCACTCTGGGTAGTGGGAAACTAAATGCAGATTTAAAAATGATACTCTCTTCCCTAGCGAGAAGCGTTATGTGTTAATTTTCACTGCTAACTATCTGTCTAATATTGTTGATCAAACCTTTGATTAAAATAACATTAGCAGCTGAGCCTGTGTGACAGGAAAGGAACTAAGCAAGTTTGGTTCAGACTGTGATAACAATTTGGATTTCTTAAGTGCTTTGTGATAATACAGTACCCTGAAGAGCTAATATTTGTTCAGTAAGGGCATGCAACATGATTCTTTTATTTCCTGCCTCTCTCTCTCTCACATGCAGTGATTGCTAGATACTAAGACATGTTTTTATTGTTTCTCAATAATATTGAGGCAGTACCTAGAATTTTCACATTTTCATTGTATGCTTCATAAAGAAAGTAAGATTCTGCTCTTATTCAGAGAAAGCGATCACTGAACAGACAAAGAGAAAAAAAATCAGCGAAAAAGGCAGCTGGCAAGGAAGTAAATACTATAGTCCTTAAAAATGCTAAATCATCTTCCAGTTATTTATAATATGCATTGCAGTAATGTCTAGCAGCTATTACGCTAGGTGCTGTGTATTCACAGAGTAACAGATATTCCCTGTTCTAAGGAATTTGTAGTACAAAAATAAGATGGGAGGGAAAACAGAAAGAGGAAATTACCTGCCCAGCTTGGTGGCAGGGCTGGGAATTCACCAGCTCACTCACAAGCTGATTCCCCAGCCAAGCTGCTGGGCCATACAGTGTAATTCACTGGCAGCGATATCTTGGTCTTGTTCTTGACACCTAAGAGGAGGTGTCTGCCCAGCAAACGTCCACAGCCGATACACAGAGATGCAAGATGAATGACGGAAGGGAAAGAGCATATAGGATTTTCTATCTCTGGTTATAAGATTCACCAAAGGCTGCATGGTAGGAATGGAATTTGAAGGGGGCCTTGAAAGGAAGGAGGGACAGGGCTTTGCTACTGAACTTGGAGAAGATAAACTAGGCATGAGAGCTAACGGCAAAACATTTTATCCTTTGGCCTGTATTTTCTCTCAGAGAGAAAGGGCAGGACCTTCCACTGAGCCTTTCTCACTCCAGATAATCCCTCACTCTTACCCTAAACTAGGAAGGACTCCTCTTGCAACACGTTTTGTCAGCCTTAGCGATCCTCTCTTCTTTACTGGCTTTGATGAGAAGAGGTTTGTTCAATGTTTACAACAAAGTAAAGACCAAATAAAAGGATTGAAGACCAGGCGTTACATAGTCAAAGACCAATGCAAAAACAATATGAACAGGTAAATCAGGGGCAGCCAGTCTTTGGAAGTTATTTATTCCCTCCTCCCCTCATACCCTGCTCTACAGGAGATGTGTTTCCACAAAATGCTTGGACAGCTCTCTCAAAGTGAGATCTCTCTAAGATGCCTCGGACTGGGAGTCCAAGATTGAATGTCCCAGCTTGTACAAACTGTTTTGGTGACTTCCCCAGTTTTCTACCCCAGCTTTGCTCATTAGCATTGCTTTGTCTAGAATGAAGAGCATTTCTCAGTCCAAAAATGGCCAAAGGGAAAATTACAGACACACAAATACCACTGCGGAAAACTGACCATGTTGGCCCAATGTCCCTCAGCAGCTGCTAATGTATCCTCAACCCAAAGAAACTTCCACTTTGTAATAATAAAGCTGCCTTGGTACCAGGGAATGCTTTAGATGTCTAAATATAACACATTGCAGGTCTGGGTGGAGTCACATGAAAAGATAAGGCCACGCCTAATACTATAAGAAGAAACCGGCTCAGCAAAAAAAAAAAAAAAAAAAGTTACAACTCTGGGAAAAAAAGAACAGACTGAGGTTTTAACATAGCCCTGACTTGCATTAAATCTATAAATTGATACTGTATACATACAGAATACACGTATATAAGTTCTTGCTGCTACTTTCTCAGTCGGTAATTCAGTGTTGTATTTTGGGGATAATCCTGAGCTGCCAACATTTGAAGACACTAGAACCGAATGATGCCAGGCCACCAACAGACAGGAGATACAGAGCTGATCTGTGTGCCTGTGGCAGTAGCCAACTGTCCAGACATCCTGCTGCCAGCCAGTGTAGTAGCTGAGCGGGCTGCCAGATAACTGAAAATCCCAGACATACAGACAAAAGGGACAATAAGATGTCAGATAACTTGAAAAAGATATGCCTTATCACTAAAAATGATAGAATTTGTAGGTATGAGATAATAATCCTTGAGCTTCTTGCTTGCAGAGGCAACGGATCTACGGAGGTAAAATCCACAGGGTTTCAAAAAGACTACCTGAGGGAAAGCTGGAAAAGTATCTCAAGCTCTTATACTGTTCCCATGGAGCTGGAAATTCTGATCCCAATGACATTAGCAGGTAAGGGACTCATCAGATACAGCAGCTGTCCCCGGGCAACCCCCTAAACCCATATCCAATTCAGTGGCAGCTCTGAAAGATGAGGTGATAATTAGAGCCTGACTACCAAACACAGAACAATGTTCTTTGAAAATATTCCATCTACCTGTCTTCTCACTCACTTGCACTACTTCTTTTTATTTACACCAGTAGCTTACTTCCTTGAGTTGTTAGGGAAACTGGTTGTCTGATGAAATTTAATGGCATTCAAGAGGCAACCGAGATCTCAGAGAAGAGAACTGCATTCTGCAGGAACATTTCACCTTCTGCTTTTGAAGTCCATGGTGGTAATATTTCCATTATATGCAGTGTATGATTTTATTCTCCATATCAAGGAGTAAACATGTTCCTCTAAATCCAGCCCTTTTTAACTGCTGAAGGCAGTAACAAATGCAACATGCCACAGTCTAGTCCTGCATTTATAGTGAGTGTCTACACCCTTGGGCATTCAGAGGGATTTCTTCTTCCGATATAAGTATATATATATATACACAGACACACATTACACACACACGCACGCACATATTTATAAATACATTTAGGCTTAGGACTGTATTTATGATACAAAATGATTGCTTCCCTTTTAATACCCAGCTCATGAATAATTTCAGAAGACTGAGGTATTTTCTCCTGCATTACAAGACTTAATTGTTTGGCTTCCTCATTTATCTTTGGCTCTGATTTGCAATTTATACCTTCGCACAGCTTTCAGATATCCAACATTTCTTTTGTCCCTTGCCCATATCATTTAATTCCTCTCCCACTGATTATTTATCTCTCTAATTTAAAGCTATATTATTTAATGCTACAAGCTATAAAGTGTTTGGGGATGCCATTTGTATGAAAGATGCTGCACGAAATAGAACTGTATTGTCCTATGACTCCAAGTTCTTCATACACACAGTACACACCATTTCCACAATCGTAGCACAACCATCCGTTCCATATCAATATATTGTTTATTTTTTCAGGATATCAAACTGTACATGCTTTGAAATACATAGAAACAGCAGTACTTTTTTTCTGCTGAAATCTTTGATCTTCAGTGTCTTAAACTAAAAGCAGAAAAAGCTTTTGCTCAAGTAGCAACAGTGACCTCTAGTGTGTTTTTTAAATTTCTTCCATTGCATTTACACCCATTGTTCCTTTAACCTTTAGGGCATTATTTAAGAACAATTTTCCGGATAGTATTTGGACTAATTTTCTTATTGACTCTAGTCTATACCAGAACGTGATTCTTGGGCGATCTTCTTTTATCCTCATAATCTATGGTAAAGTAAGTGTGTCTTCATTAATGACTGTAATTATCATATATAAAGTTGTCATTTAAATGAGCAATCATCTCTCTCCCTCTCTCACACACATACACACACACAAATTGAGCTTTATTTGTAGCAGGAATTGAAATTTGGCTAAATATCCTATTTAGCTTCAAGCAGTAAACATCAGGAGCACAGATTGCATTGGTTGACAGAGTTTGTCAGCCAAGACCACAGTTGGGTTATTTCCCCCCCCATTTCTTTTTTTTAACCATACTAGTCTATACCACGCACAGATTGTCTTTCAAATACGGAATGTTGCAAGAACACTCCATAGTGCATACAACTGTTAAATTGGCACTGCTGTCACTAAGCCTATGTCAGCACTTCCAATCTAAGCTGCTATTTTCAGGAGTTTAAAATTCAGTTACATGAGCCGTTATGTACTGGCACTTTATGCACGTGGCCCTTCAGGGAAGAAGGTTATTCTGAACTAGAGAAGCATGTGTTGGTGTTACGGGTGAATTTTTGTGTGTGCATGTGTGCGTGCGGGTGTCTGGGCATTCACATCTTTTGAAGGCACATTGCAAATTTTCAGGCCTGACCGTTGAGCCCTGTTAAACTTTTAGAAAGGCAAATAAAAGATCTACTTATGATAGCTACTCTCCCCCTCCTTCTACAGATGTCAAAGTCAGCCTTTCCTTTTAATAAAATGTTTCTCTAAGCTCTTTTGATTTTTAAAAAGAAAAGTGAATTGTTGAGGAAGCTGGTTAAGTCCTGTAGTCATGAGACGGAACTCCTTGCAGGTTAAGGATAACAGATCTGGGGATACATTTTTAAAAGCAAAGCATCTGCAGACTGCATGTGTACTAGTGAACAAAACTACAGACACAAAGAATAGCTGGCCCTGCTTACGTGCCAACAGAAACCTATATTCTGCACTCTAAATTACGTTTGTCACATGAGCACCAATATTTTAAAGTATGACCCTGATTTTATTCATCTTTTCGTGTTCTCATGGAAACACCTTCCCTGTAATGCTTTGTCTGAGCCCCAGTTTAGCCAGCATTCATGCTTAACCTTAAGCAAGTGATCTCAGTGCAACTATTTACGTGCCTAATGGAGGATGCATCCTCAAGTAGCTTGCTGTGGCTTCTATTTTACATCACCAGCGAAAAAGCATCTCCCTTTTCTTTGTCTCAGAGGCAGGGATCCCTGTGATCTATCAAATCACTAAGATGTATTTTTTAAGAAGAGAAGATGACAAACTGGGACTCCATTTTTCAGTCATGGTGCTGAACTTTCAATTTTCCTTCCCACAAATGTGTGAATTAGGGATGGTGATGGCCTTAATTTGATTCCTCCGGCTTTTCTCAAGTAGTGACAGCACCCCAATGCCATTTTTTATTTTAATTTAAGGGTGTCTGGATCCATTCAAGGCAAGGGAGGAAAAGCTTTGCTCACATATTTAGATGAACAAATGAGTTTAAGAAATCCAGGAAAAAGATGCAAAGGGATTATAATGTGTAGACCTTCAATGTGCTCGCTGCACTGCTGTGGAGAAGGAAAGTCAGGTTTCTGCTTGGCTAATGGAAAGGAAAAAGAGCAATAAGGAAAAAAATGAATTTGCAGAGGTCCCAGACGGGTTTCCTGAAGGGCTTGGACCTACATTCCTCGCACACCTTGACTCCCACTGACGAAAATCAGGGCTTGGTATTGAAAAATGAAGATCAGGGATTACAGCAGCACAGAGCAGATGATGAGAGTGGTACTGTACCTGCAGCCTCATAGCAGGGCGAGAGTGAATCGCTACCCTGCTTCCAGGTGCTGGCAGGCATGCACCTGAAGTAGACAAAACACTTCCTGACATCTGCGAAATACAAGTGGGACATCATGGCTCTAGTGTATTTGAGGAAAGGAGGGCGTTTTGCGCCTGGCCATCCTCAAGTTGGTCCAAGGAAGGACAGGGGAAGAAGGCAGCTGAAGCTAAGAACACAAGACTTGCCCAAACTCGGGGTGAAACCAGCATCTCCATGACCCCTGGCCACAGACTCGTCCTCACGTCGGATCTTGTTCAGCGCATATTCCCCAAACCCAGCATCGTTACCGCTCCTGCGCCCTGTTCATTTCCTGAGAACCCACTTCGCTGAACTGGGACCTACCTCAACAGAGAACATCCTGCTTTCAGGCTGGTCCTTCCTCTCCAGCTAAACAAAACCCCGTATCAGGCTGAACAACGTTGTCTGACAAATGCTGGTTTCTCCTAATAGCAAAGCACAGCTCCTAGAGTTTTCAAGGCTCTTCTTCTTTTCCCCTTACCCAGTCTGTAAACAGCATAAATTAGTAATCAAAAAGATACAGCCCTCTGAATCTTTTATGATGGCGTGAGCGAGAGAGAAATTTGCAGACCAAAGGCTCTAATACACACATATTTGTAAAGGTCTTCTTTGTTTAAGAGGAAGAGTGAAAAGGCTGGAGGCTTGTCCCTCCCCTCACCTGCTCTTTGTGAGTTAATTACAATCTGAATGAGCTGCCTGTCTCAAGGTCTTTCTTCAGGGCACTTTCTTGCACAATACCACAGATCTACATCAATTATCTCCGAAATCCCTTTTAATACTTAGTTTTAAAATACCCTCTTGTAAAAAAGTTATGCCACAGCCCCAAATAACCTGAAATGCTGCTGGAGCACAGATTGAGCACATGATTCTTGATTCTTCTTTCTTTTTCCTCATCTCTCAGAGTCAGCATATATACTTGCATGTGTACGTATTGTGTACATTTATCATGTATATAGGAGTACGCAGACCTACACAAGGCCTCTTGCAGCAACAGAGTGGAGGGAGCCCACGCCGCACATTAATAACCATGTGTCCGGCCTTTATTCCCCCAATATGAGAAGTTTGGAGTGACTGCTGAGACTTTTCTGAGAGCAAAGGCTCTCTGCAGACATATGCCAAATCCTGAAATACGACCTCCTGTTTTATCCTCTGTGCAGATGGCAACCTCCCTCTCAGAGCTGAGACCTGTGGGTTTTAGCTGGACTGAATCAAGCTCATAGTTTCAGGCCATTTCCAGCAGAAGGGCTGCTGTGCTTCAGCCTGAGGTCCCTCTGCCTGGTAGCTGCCTCTGGCATGCCGCAGTAACAGAAACCCAGGGAAAAAATGGGGCCAGGGAAGCAAAACCCTTTCCTGGTTACAGTGTCCTGCTTTCTAAAATCAATGGTTCCAGGATTTCCTGACCTGGAGGTTCCACCTACTTCATTAATAACCACCAATGGACCTCTTCTAATAAAGTTGCCTAATCCCATTATTTTATTTACTTTGAATCAATTTATTCTTCAAGTCTCCTCAGCATCCTGTGTCGATGAGTAGCACAATTTCATTATGTGCTGTGTGAAAAAGCACTTCCTTTAGGTCTTGTTTTTTTAAACACCCTGCTTTGACCATTTCTGGGTGCCTTCTCGGTTTTGTACTCTTTTCTTTCTAGGCTGAGTGAGCCACAGGGCTCTATGGGACCAGCAAAGCCCACACGCAGCAGTCGGACAGGAGAAACCTCAGGTCTTCCCCAACACAAACTACAGAGGGTGTTGGTGTGAGAGAGATACTCTAACCACTAACCACTCTAACCACTAACCTAAGCACAGGTACTGCAATCCCTGCCAGCTTCCGCAATTATGATAGGACCCTGACTTGTAAAAACTTCCATCATATCCCTGTGCACAAGACCCTCGCAGCAGCTAAAGAGGGCAACAGCGCTGACCTACCACAGCCCCAGTTACACAACAGCACGAGCTTTGTGGAAGGGGGAAAAAATGAAACAGAGAAGTGGAAAGTAAAATAAAAATAGCCTAATTTGCACAAATGTTTGAGCCCTGGCTCACAAAGAGTTGAAGAGGTGCTTCCCTAGCTTAAAAGAAATGAAGGCACCGTTCCTGGGGTCAGGTCCACAAGAACAAACACCAGCTTTATGTCAAAATACTGGCAAACGTGGATGCACATTACTGGTTTGGAGTAAAGTAACAGTGTTCATGACAGTGCTGAACAAAGCCATTCTCTCAGACATACGTGCACAGAGAAGAGAAGCATCCTCCCTGCTAAGCACGTGCAAGTCTGCTGCAGAGGGGGTGACGTTTTCCCTAAGAATCTCTGAGAGAAGGTCTGGCACTGATGGTATCTCACCTGGGAGAGCTTCCCCAAACATCAGTCTTTTTACACTTTTTAAAGGTGGGATGAACCTTACATCCTTCAGTTCATCTTTTAAAAAGGACTGTCTTACTAATTATTTTTTTTTAAATTAGATTCTTTCTCCAAGAAAGAGGAAAGAGTTGGGGCTGGGGTGGGGGAGGTTCAGTATTTCAATGGAGAGGGAATAATGGCAGAACTGGAAGTCTTCCTATTATAAACTAAACACTGATGTATTGAGGACTAACTGTATTATTTTTCCTTGGGTTCGCCCCCCACCACCACCAGATAATTTGCTCCCATCCATCTGATTGCATTGCTTTGCTCAAGTTAAGTGTGATTTTTCAGAAAACCAGACTTCAGTCACTTTCCAAGTAAGAAGAAATCGTACTGGCTGCAAAGGTATCAATATTTCATCAGGTCTTTGTTCAGCACTGGTTTTAGCTTTTCTTAATTGTGCACTTTACCAGGCAGCTTTTTCATACATCATTAAACAGCAGCTATAGCACTTGTGCCCTGTTTCTGATTTACCGTAGATAGTAATGTTTAAGATCACATTAAACACCACACATGCTCTCAGCTATTTGAGCAACATCAGAGTAATGAACAGTCAATAGTCTTACTAAATTAGTACCCTTTGGAGCTCTCGTTACTGAATCAAATAAGTATCCTTGGTCCTCTGGTGAAGGCAATTCTAATGTGAAATAATGAATTTAGTGTCTAATCAAAACTTAGGGGTTCCTTTTCCCTTCTGACTTTCAAGAGTAAATTATATAAATTATGTAGAATAGATCTAACACTTCCAGCACCCAAGTCCTGCAACACGCTGCTGAATAATCACCACGAGTGATTGGGACGCCAAGGTCCAGCTGCACGCTACTAAAATCTGAGAGGGAGATGAAGGTAGAAGAGCTGTTCTGGGGTTAGAGACATTCAAAGAAGAAAACGGGGTCTGAGTTCAGTTTCCACTTCTGCCAGAGGCTCCGGACAAAACGCCACATAACGTATTTGTACCTCTGCCTCCTCTCTGCAATGTGAGAATATCACCACTTCCTAATCCTAACCTGCTTTTTACAGTATCTGTGTAGTAACACGGGGAAAGTTTTTTTACAGTAAGAGCCCAGCACCACTAAATCCTCATCACTGATGTCTAAAAATGTTGCTGTGATTAATTGCAAGAGTTCTCTTAACTAGAAGGAAATAGGAGGCAGGAATCAAGATAAAATACAACTAATCAGTAAATAACTTGCAGACCCTGGCCAAGACTTTCTAAACACAGGAGCCTGGCACTCACCTCCCTGAATCTAAACATGGAGCACGTTTTCACAGTTGCTGATCCGCCAGCGGATTCCAAGTTATTAGTACCTAAGTACGTATGTAGATGCCCAACTTCACATTCCTTTTTTATTTTTTAACTCATAATCCCCATATAGGCGTGAAGAGCTAAGCGTCTGCACTTATCTCCATAGAAACAATACAGGGCTCTGAAAGAACAAACGGTACCATATAATCTAGGAAGCAGATGCTTTAGGAAAGCTGTGCCATTGGCCTATGGGACAATAACAGAGGTAATAGAATTTATGCTAAATTTAGAGGAAATTATGTTTTGTCTTCTTTGTCTTCCATTTGCAAAATGTATCACCTACCAATAATGTCATTAGCCTTTTAAAGCGCTCTACAATTCCTCACAAAGAAAGCACTGTATTTTTTTAATGAAAATTTATGTTTCAGAAGAACAGCTCCATGATGCAGCCTCAATATTCTTTACAACTCACTGTTCTTATTCTTAATACTATCACTCTCTTAATCAGGATGGCCCGGTCTTACATAAATAACAATGTGGCGCGCGGGTTGTATTTAAAGGCTAACCATGCCTGAGCAGCATTTGAATTTATCATCAAATACTTTTTAAAGTTTTATGGGAAGTGCTTTCAGTTCTAGAGAAAGAATTAAAAATCTCTGAGTTAGGTCCTCTACCCCTTTTGAAAAATCCCCTTATTTGCTTTCTACCCGGTCCCAGCAGACGACAAACAGGACAGGACTACAACTGGGGCCTCTGTGCTTAAAGCCAATCTCTCAAATATTGGACCCCAAAATAGCATGAAGCATGAGACACCTCGTTCATGCTTTGGGAGTTCCCTACAAAGCTTTAGGGCAAAGCTCATAATGTATCCTTCTGTCAAAGGCACTGGCTGCTGAAGTTTTCCTTTTGTGTAATGCTTCAGTGTATCACAGCTACCTTTAATTGTGCGGTGTCATTAGGGCCACGGATACAGCCCCACTTTGACCCTCATTATCACCCACCTCCCCCATAGGTTTCAAAGGGAATTTTCATTGAGGTTGGGCACCTAGCAAACCTGGACTTCACTGGAAATCTCAGCCTAGTTATTTGTTCTTAAACACACAAGATGACTATCTACAGTGTAAGAGCCTAAGCATCCCAATTTCAACGTATTTCACCTAAATGTTTAGGAGAAAGTCCAGAATTTTGATTCTTAGAAGCCTTGACAACTGCTTTATTCTCTGCATAGGCATAACATCTGTCCCACCAGTTTTTGCTCCCTAAAAGTCATGTGTTTTCTCCAAACCTATCCAGCGACTCTTAAAAGAGATCTGTTCCACATGTACGTATATAAAATCAGCCAGATGAACCACTGTGCAGAGTTGCCTGCCTCCCCTTCCAATAGTTAGAGATACAGCAAAACAGAGAAAGGGAATGCAGTTGACATTTTTTCCCAAAAAGGTTTACATTTCCCTTTGCAAAATGCTTCTACTTTTATTCACATTTTAACCTCTCCGACCCTTTTTAAAAGAGTCTCTTTTCTGCAGTAATTTAAAACTGCAGCACTTCCATATGAAACTGAAAAACAAGTACCTACCAAAACTAATCACATTTTTCCTTGCCTTTTCCACAGTAGGGTCAAAACATTGTCATGACCAATTTTGTGTGCTTGTGCATGGTGGGGTGGTGATGGGGAGCTTTTTAAAAGGCAAGAGAGAAAACAAATCATTTCCCAAACAGCTTGGCTAGGCTGTGTAGCCAAAACCACACCATAATGCGGGTGAGCTCACTTCTTTACGTAACTCCCCCTTAAGTTGTAGCTTATTAAGAGGCTTCCTGAGATGCCCTTCATGGTCCTTTTTCCCTTTGAACCAGAAGCGGTACCTGGCATTAGAAGATGTTTCTGCAGAACGGCACATACAGCAGAAGCATCAAAACTCTTTCAGAAATCTGCACAGTGCAAAGCCGTGCAGCTTCAGCAGCACATTGTGACCATGCTAGGATTACCACAGGACACTGTGTGCAGCACGAGGTCCAGGACCTCTGTACCACAGCCTGGTGTATAGTGTGGCTGTGCGCACAGACTCACAGCTGAAAACAGCCATGTCCTGCAACAGGCTTTCACCCAAAGTGCTTTGAAGTCAAGAGAAAGGAATTATTGATTACAGCGGGCTTTGGATTAAGCCAACGCAGAGGAAACAGAACTGATACTTATCATAAACAAGGAGGTTGTTTTTCTTTCCTGCCTTTGATTGATTTTGTCATTCACTTGTGATTCCTTACTACTTTCTCCCATACGAGGCTTAGCTAAAGACTCTCAAAGACAGCGATTGATCAGGAATCATGTTTGAATGAAGAGAATTACTTTTATGTTTTCCACCAGCCCTTGTTTTGTTTGGGCTCTTAAAACAACCACGATTCCAAGCCTTTCTCATGCCCAAATCCTGCAAAGTCATATACCTTTAACTTTGCAGGCAGTTGTTTGTCAGTTCTGGATTCAACAGGCAGGCAAAATAGCTGTACAAGTCTTTGCACGTTTGGGACCTTGAGTGCTCACAGTTCTATTAATAGCAATAATTAGCACAGACTAATCCACAAGGAGGAATCAAGCTAGGGCTTTGGTTTAATTTCCTTTAACTGTAAAAACAAATAAAAAACAACAATAACAAAATCCCTAAAAATACCCCTTATTACCTGAAGGTCTCATTCTTTTTCAGGGATCTCCCAGAACCATTTCTGCTCTCTGAAGCCTACAGCTCCTGGCATGCAGAACATCGACTTTGAATCCCCTTGGCTTATGCGGGCATGCAATTCATTGGAGAAAACATAAATGGTTTCCTAACCTTCATTGGCAGAAAGGTTCCCGTTTCCTTCATCCTAACACATAAATCCATATTTGCTCTTCATTTGACAAGCCTGTGAAGGGCTTATATATTCTTACAGGACTATCCAAGGTTCTACATATCTCTCATCCTGCTTAGCAATCCCAATTGTACACAACGCTTAAAGTTTCAGATCCATCAAGCTGTCATTCCTGCTATCCGTATGTAGAGAGGTTTTGGCTTGAGTTTGAAGTTTATGAGCAAGATTAAATCAGTGCTAACATCGGATTCACATTTAATTCTTTAGAATAGCCATGTTCTTACAAGATTTTGACCTCAGCAAGACAAGAACTCTCAGAGATGAGCTCCTCCCATGAGGTTTCTGAGGTCTGTAATGGTGGAAATTTCCTAAGACACGTCCTGATGATTTATCCCAACTCATAAATACATGACAGAGCACAGAGGGTTCTGGTGGTCTCACTGAAAGCTGTAGGAATACACATCTACAAACCTAAAACTCCTGCTCCTCAAAATGCAGGGAAGTACTGGATTTGGGGGGGTCAGGCCCGTTCCCAGTTCTAAGGTACCAACAGTTTCCTGGAGAGCATGATATATTAGTAAGATACAGCACACTTCTCCCTTTATCGGCTATGAAAGATTGTATGAGATTTAATATTCCTTTTTATTATTGGTTGTAAAATGTTGTTCAAAAACTTAATAAAAAGTAAAATCTAAAAAAAAAGAAAAGGTTCTTCTGAGCCAAGTTCATCCAAAGTCTGAGACACACATCTGGGAGGTTACTGCAAATACTTTACAGCAATACTCATTCATTCATTCCAGTTTTAAAGCAATTGGATTCAATCATGTTTTCACCTTTTCTGTGTTTTCTTCCTGTCAGTGTTCTAGTGAACAAGTTTGCTGGCCACAGTGTTTTCAGAGGGAGTGACCACTAATGAAGTACTAAAGAACTGTCTTAGAAAGTGTTTTAAGTACATTTGCTATGAATATTCAAACTAGACGCCTGCTCCTAAATGCTATGTTTATCCAGTCAAAAAGAAGTGACGCTTCATAGCCTGTTTGGCCAATCAAAACTAAACAACAAACCTTGAACGTGTGGCACACGCAAGGAACAAGGAACAGATCATTCATTACTCAGGGAGCGAATGCACTCGGAAGAGCCATGGGGGCAACTTTTGCCTGCCCCTGCCATGCCACGCTGACGCAAATGGGAATATCATTGCTGACGTCTGTGGAAATGGATCATACCTTCAGGAGCAAGAAAAAAAAAGGCAGAATATATAAATGGTTTATGCCTAATATTTAGCAAAAGCCAAGCTGAGGTATATGTGGCAAAATCTACAGAAGGCTGAGCCTCCTTGCAGACTTGCACTGAATGCTGATGCCACTGAAAATCAAGAGCCTTCTCATTCAGGCTGAGCAGCCAAAGGCACCTGGATACGTAAGCAGGAAACACTCCTATATGCATCTTTGGCTACAGAATATGGCCCACTAGCCCAGATTATAGTTAGCCTGAGGATTCCTATGCTGAGGTGGGTGTTTATGTTCTTATTTTAAAGGTGCAGTCACTGATGGAAAGCCCTGGCACTCCTTTACGTGACTCCAAGGAGGGGTCCGGCTCACGTAGCTGTGACACACGCAGCTGAGTACCCACGCAAACTTTACAGACACATCTGTAACCTTTCAGGGTCCTACAGTTTCTTGCCAGATCGCAAAGATAGAGGAAATAACATACTGCACATGCTCAGGTCACAAGAGCTGAATGTACACGTGTAGGGGATGTCGGTACAAAGGGCCCGATTCTGCAGCTGTTGTGTATCAGCCCAACCCTATAACAGGGTTCCCTAGTTTTCAATCTGGCCCATGAGTGCTTACAAACAAGGTTCAGAATCATTTCCTCAGCTCAGAGTGTTTGCCCTCCTGATGGGAACAGGGGGTGGGTTGAATTATCCAAAGGAAAAGGAGATTTAAATGTTGTTCGGTTAATGATATACACCTCTATCTTGCAGGTTCATGTACATCAAAAGGCATTTTTGGATGCTGCTGTCCAAACCAGTATTTTTGCTTTGTGTGGTCTGGGCTAGAATATGTGCTTTGAAGAAGCTATCATAAACGCCAAAGAAAATGTCTAGGAAAAGGTTGTTCTGGTGGGATCCAGCCACTTCCTAGCGCAGATTAGATCAACCTGAGAAGTCAGCTAGACTATGCTGGCTACAACCAGGCTCCCTGGAAATCGTCTGATAAATGAAGACAGAAACCTCTCCATTCCCTAAATAATCCTCATGCAGAACTATTTAGGGATGAATGATTTTAGAGATGTATGGGTAAGAAGGAAAGACACAGGTATTACAACAGCTGTGTACCATTTTAAGATTCTTTTAAATGGAGAGCATCCATTTCTGCCACATCCATCACATTTGGGCTTTCAAATCACCTGAACTAGGCTGCCGCTCCGATTAGCCCTTTGGGCAAGCCTTCCTCTTTCTGCCCTTTGACTGTACAGACCCCCTTTTGCACCATAAGATGGATAAAAGCTGGCTAACAGCCTGGAAAATATAGCGTCAGCTTAGTTAGTGCTGTATCTCTTCCATCAGCTGGACAGATCAAACAGATATTACTGGACAACTGATTTCTGTTAGCAAAGATAGTTTAATGCAGGTTTGCATCCCTCCTCCTTTATCCTTAGATAAATGGCATGACAGAAGGCAAAATTGCTTCCTGTCCTCCAAGAAAACCTAATGGGAGAAAAAAAATCAAATATGTTCATATCATTGCCAATAGCTGTATTAACTTCAGTTGCAGCAATATGTTCTGGATGAAAGGGACAAGAGATAAAAGTAAGCGGATATATTACCCCTCCATCTCATGCCAGATGGGCAGATTCTTTTCTCAACACATTCTGCTGAAAGTAGTGGGCACGTCTGTGGCCCCTCAGTGAAGAGCAGGGGTCTGATTCACCTTGCCCAAGTCTGGGTGCCTACAAAATGGATACTAACCTCTGTGCGAGTTGACAGGACACCTCATCCTAAAGCAGACATCAATATCACATCGCACTGACCCCAGAAGTGTCCGTTTTGCTTCCTTGGCTATGCAAGAAGTCTAGACACGACAACCCTAGATAGACTTCTACAACAAATGTGCCCAAAGGTAGGTGAGATGAATGCTATTACAGGTATTATTTAGGTACGGTGTTGATGTTCAAAGGTTAACCTGCAAATTTTGAGTACTGTCATTTGTCACAATTATATCGAAAGATGGAACAACTAAGAAGTATCCCACTTTTTTTTTTTTCCTAAAATAGAAATAAAAAAGAAAGTCTTCCCAGACTTTGCTTTACTAGTTTTGCTTCTGCTCCCTCTTACTTCTGGCTGGGCCAGAAATAACCTTTTTTTTTTTTTTTTCCTTGTGGTGCCTAATTAACCTCTCTTATGATATCACTGCTTTTGATGATGTCAATCACTGAATGAACATGGCTCCTAATATTCTGACATTCCATGTTAGACCCAGAGGTAGCCAAGAAACACAAACAGATATAAAAAGAGTTTAAAAACATAATTGCGACTGTATTCTCAGACAGCAGTCTGCTAGCTCATGGTTGAAATGGGCTGATATGCTACACCAATATTTTCCAGTGTGGAAAACCAGGGCAAAATAGTAGCGACCTGAGCTGCTAGATTCCCCCCCCCTCCTTTAAATTCTAAATGTTCCTACCTTGCATTTCTTAAGTTCATATTCACCACGTCAGCCACCCCCCTTGCAGGCAGCCGATTTAGCTTTTTTGTTCTTCGAAGAAAAACAACTGTCCAATTTCACCCCAATTTCATTTCCTCAAAACTGGAGAATTAATCCCAGGGGTGATTTGTGTCCAGTGACTTCCTGCTAAAAATGCAGTGTTTTGCAAGCTTGGACAACGATTGCTAAAAGCAACGGGCCAGATTCACCTTGGCATTGCTCTATTTCTACACTGCCGTAATAGCATTTTAATCAACAAGCAGAACTGGCATAAAGCACTGATGCATCAGGCCCATCATCTAGAGTACACCCACTTAATCAGGTAATCAACTTAATCAGGACACTTCCCAAGGAACCAAATTAAGCCTAATGACACCAAGTGGCAAGGACTGCTGCTTAATTGGGATAGTAATTCTGCTTATGGTAATTGGGATGCCTGCAGGTGATTAAACGGTACTGAGCTAAGAAGAGACAATCTCTGTGATGCTCAGAGACTGTCAGTGGTTTATCTCTCCTCAAAAGCCTCTGTCAACAGTGGATCAGCAAAACAAAACTTTTATAATCCTCTCGTTTAGGCACTGTTTGAATAGAGCATTTCAAGATGGAAACAGGAACACAGAAGCAAAAGGGAAAAAAAACCCCTATGGACTCCTTAGCTCAGTCTGAATCTGACACTAGGGCTACCAAAAAAAACCACGAAACAACAACAGAATCAAAACAAAACCAATAAATACTGAGAGATCTTTTTCTGGGGAAGACATAACTTTCAGTTATTAAAAGCTACTTTCTGCCTGCCTTTTCAAACATGCCTGTAGCTGATGGTTCACAGCACAGCAAGAGTTCAGTGAAATGGAAGTGCTCAGACTCAGGGAAAGTGAGGACTTCTTACAGATAAGATGACACATGTGAGGAGCAAAGGAGGGGTCACAGAACTGCTTCCCATGATTTCCCATCCTATTTTAGAGCACACAAACAAACGATTTGCAATAGTACAACGAAAGAGATGGCTGAAACCCGCAATTTAAAAATATTTCTTTTTAACATCTCTAATTGCCATCCAGAGTAGGCATGAGATCTCCTAAAGTTAAAACCTGTCCTTCCTTTGAAATAGCTGTTGGAAATCATAAAGTTCTTCTGGAACTACGTCGCTGATAAAACAGCAGCCTCCAAAGTCATCACACAAGGCATGGAGGAGCAATGTTTTCAGAGTCCAGACTGTTTTAAAGTGCTTTTTACTTTCCAGTGGCCACTTTGGACCATGCAATTAGTCAAAATGCAGGGTCTTGCAGAGCACTCCCATTAAGAAAACACGGGGATGAAGTGCAGTTTCTTTTACACAGCTTGTTTATTTGCAAAAATGGAGAACATCATCTTTTGTTTCACTTCTCCTCATTCTCTCTTGTAATGTTTGCCTAGCCACCAAAACTGCACAGATTTATGGCATGTCTATGACTCATTTCTTCACATTTTTACACTGATATACACCCCTGCTACTTCCCCTGCTCACCCACCCAAAGCAGTAGACATTAATGCTCCCCCGCACAGCATGCTTGGAGAGCACTGCTGCATCAAGAGCTGCATGTCCCCACAGCCAACCTGAGCAAAGGACAGTCTTTAAGCCCTCTGCTCTCAGAGATTTACCCAAGTGAAGAATAACATCTCTTTTTTTTTTTTTAATTTTAGAGTGAAGAAAGGCCAATTCAAACTAAGATTTGCACCCATGCCTCTCCAAAATGTGTGTGTAAAAGGGAGAGTTTGGGGTACAAGGTTTTGGAGCTAGAATTTAGGCAAACTTGAATGTCATCCACCCATGCACATCCAGAAGTGACAGAGAGGGAACTAGGAGCTGTAGGCAATGGCAGTCAGAAGCCAGCGACCCTGTGCTACTTTTGCCTTTGACAGCTGCGGTCGCCTCCTCGTAACCAGAGTTCACCACGGCATTGGAGCCAAGGAACCACATAAAGGATGCTTTTTGACTGCTTGTAACATAAGCCCATGTGACTTTGCATGTGTACGTGTGTGTTACCTGGTTTTCATGGCAACCCCCACAGCTGCACCTACCCAGGCAAAACCTCGTGCTACATTAATCATATTCGAAAATCACCTCGTCACGGTTTGCCGGTATCCCTCATGCGATACGCCATTTTTCTTTCAGAAAGACAGATTTGTATCCCACTACTTGGCTACTTTTTTCTTCCTGGGCTTTGCTGTGCCTTTCTTTCATCACATACTTGGTGATTCAGCGTGCTCAATATACACCTGTATGTTTTCAGGTAGGCTGTTCTTTCCGTGACACTTAGTACTGAATATTATAAAGGATAACTTGGTCTTACCTCCATGAGCATTTAATCTACTTGTTCCTGATTTATTGCCTTGTCATGTTATTAGCTTCATTAGAGGAACGAAATGAGTGTGTGTGCAGTGTGAGAGTAGAGGGGAAATTCCGATTCCCATTTGCCTTCATCCAGTTGCAGAAGTTCCCGAAAAAGGACTGTCAAAGGAAAAGGTAAGAGAATGAAGCCCTAAAAGGTGAATTCTTAAGTCTCTAAACACCTCCAAATGGACAGACCTCTGCCCATTTGTGCTTCTCAGATTCGGTCTACCCACACAAGGCTCCCCAGAGGACTGCCAACAGGGAACAGCTCTGACATGCTTCCAAAGCGATGAGATTTGTGTTTCCTGCTTCCTACTGAGCACTCCAGCAGGAATCTCCCCTTCATTCCCTGCCGGTTCCACCAGGCTCCAGGAAGCAGCCTGCAATTGCAAAGGTTAATTGCTCTCAACTAAAATCTTCCAATATGGCCAGAAAGGCTGAGAGAGCACCGTTGCAGTTGTGTTTGTTGGGAGATGCAATTTGCCATGTGAATTCATCGACTCGGGGCTCCCACTCCCTCCCTCTCTCCACTTTTCCCTGTTTTGCATCACGTCCGACGAAGCCAAACTTGCACAGCACTTGCTGGTGAGCCCAGCGAGATGACCCCCTCCCCCATTAGTGCTTACAAAATACAATAAATAAATTCTAATAAATATATCTTCAAATCAAACCATTTTGAGTTGCTTAACTGAGTGCATATCTAGTCCTTTGTACACATATTTGTACAAAGTGTTGCCTGTAATTTTAAAGATGCTTGCCTCAGGGAGGTTTCGTTTTTCCATTGAAGTCCCCTTGATTTACTGTACGCAATATGTTACAGCTTCCTTATTTGCTCCTTTGGGACAGTTACTGACAGTAAATCTCTATTAAAATATTCTTCCATATGGTTGCATGAAAATTTTATTGCAGTGAGCCTGAGGCTGAAGGTCACAGCTGAGTAGCTGCAGTTAAGTATTGCAGTCTATGGACTCTGAGGTACATCTGTTCTGGGAGCTGGAGCGAAATTAGAATTTTACTGTCAATAGCAGTTCTCCAAAACTAGTTCTATTTGTTTACCGTTGCAGTCCTGTAGCAAGGCAATACCCGCCATATACATGTTACAGGCCGTTGTGGCTACATGATTTAAGTCTTTAGCTCCGATCCAAAAATTACAGAATCTGGAGGTCGCTGGAGAGAGTCCCTAATGTATATTTCATTTACGAGACATGAAAATTTAATTTTCTTTCACGTGATTTGACTCTATCGCTTGCTTACATGCTTTTTGGCGTGGGCCTCCCTGTTCATTGAAAGCTTTTCTGGGCAGTATATCACACAAACTTTATAAACGATATAGAAATATGATTTTTAATCAACTACTTGCAAGCAAATGGCCAGCTACAGGCACACCTTGCCATTGCCCACGCAACTGGGTCACGAAAAACCCCCATAACATCAGCTGGCCGCATGGTGTGGATGCCGTCGATCTGCTGGTCAGTAGGTCAGGCTCCTGTTGTAGAAATGCCCACGGTTTGTACAACTCGGAAACCTGTTTGAAAACAACGTTCCACTGTGGAGGACCGCAGAGTATCAGAGTGTTAGATTGCTTTAAACATTACATTTAGCAATTGCCGCCAGGGTCAGCCAAATGTTAATCTACTGCTTGTATTTGTTTGAAATAAAAAAAGGAAACATCTAGGCATATTTCTAAGCCCATCTTGTTTAGCAATATGACATCTATCAGAATGGCTCCGAGCCAAACCAGGCCTTTCCAATATGCGGTGTGATTTGGAATTTCTAAAAGAGAAATCAAACCTAAAATGCATCTGTGATTTTAACCTACGTTAACAACATTTTTTTAAAAGGTTACAGCATCCAGTTTGATGGCACTGTGGAAAACTGCCAGCCGAGAGATCTGAGAAGGTCAGGAACGGAGTGAATTTTTGAGACACTAAAGCCTGTTAGAGAAATGCGGTAATTTGGAGAACAATCAGCAGAGCTCCCGTCCCCCGAGGACCCAGACTGGAGACGCCACAGAAGGGGATCTCACCGCTGGTAGCACTTGTCCCGACCTTCTGGGATAGAGGTAATTTTCTGAATACAGCCACTAGACGGAAGAGCTGGCAGAGGAGGAGGTGGGAAAAGTGTGATTTGAATGGTCTATTCACAAACGGTAATCTCCAGTGAAACTTGGATCACTGTTGCAAAGTAGTTTCTTGAACAAGGAGATGTGATGACTGTTTAGTATCACCTTGGTATGTGCCAGACTAGCCATTTTCTGAATCAAAAGATGAACAACACTACATGCAACGGCGTCAGCCTAAATTCATGTTACAGTATATCTGGATGCAAAGATACTGTGGAAGCCTACAGGATTTTTAATTTTTTTTTTTTTAACAATGGCTGCTTCTAGATTGATGTCCGTGCCAGAATGTACTTCCACTGCAAGTACGGCGTCTAAAACCAGGCATGGCATATATGGCAAATGTTAAATAGCTAGAATTTCAATGCCCAACCTCACTATTAACTGCTTACTTAAAATCTTGTACAGGTTAACCAACTGTTAGCTCTCCACTGAAATCACAACACATTTCCACATCCAGAATACACACATGGCACACAGGGAAGTCATCTCCCTTTTTGGTGGCTAAGCTATATAAGGCCTGAAGAGTGGTTTGGCTTGATGCTTCATCAAAATGCAGATGAAGATACCTTTGGAACCGGTGATCAGCTCTCTGATAGCATGTGACAGGTCTTGTCATGCTGACAATAACATACTTCAATCAAAAGCAAGTGACTGTTTTGAGCTGGGAAGGTGCCATCTTTAAGCAACTGCATGGCTACCAGTTATTGGTTCATTACGCGTTTTGAACGGTACAGAAATGTATCTTGCAGTGAAGACACCTATCATGGTTTTACAGGTAAGAGTTAATACTAATTAGATGTTTTGGTACTCACAGGCTTAATTAGTTCACTTGAATCTTATTTTTCAAAGTAGGACAGACATAAACTTGCCATAATATTTTACCAAAATAGACATGTACTATGAGGAAGTGAAGTCAATTCCCCACCGCTCTCTCCCACGCCCTGACAAGCCGATAAAAATGATATTAGGTGATTAAACGTAGAAATAAAAAAGGAGGCAGACATAATGATAAACTGTAATGAAGTTAAACAGCTGGCAGACTCCTTGGTGAATTTGCCACCTGACGACTTGTACTAAGATGCAGGCAATGCCCCCAGCTCACCGATCAGACAGCAGCCCCTGGTATACACACTGAACATCGCCTCCCATTCATTAATTGGCTTGATGGAAACTAGCTCTCTTGCTATATGGACAGAATCATTGATTTCATATGTGTGCATCTGGGGAGAAAAAAAACAAAAAGGAACAACTTACAGTCTTCTAAAAAACCCACAGTAATGCAACATTAATGCTCCTGAATGAATTCTGGCTAATTTGCAGACTGGGATTGGACTCACAAACTCCAGTCTCATCTAAAAGACATAAAGGGTTTGCTTCTCTCTAGCTTAAGAGGAGTGTGTTTCAAGTTTTGATTTTGAAATACAGGAATTGGTATCAGAAAAGGTCCCTTCTCACTGAGTTCCAGCATAAGGTAAGGAAAAAGAAGCTGCTAAATCGTATTTTAAGGAAAGGTGGAGAACTGACAGGAGAGCCAACGTTATCACCACCTGATCTTCCACTGATGACTGAAATTCCATTTAGTGTTCATAATAAATACTGGCAAGTCCGAAGTCAAAGCCATCCTCGCTCTGGTCACTGGCTGTATTCCCACGACTTCACGTCACGTCAGCACCACATGCAGAATATGCACAGCGGTCTTGACTCTGCAAAGCCCTCCACACATATGCTGCGCGTAAGCACCTGTCTTGTCCCCAGGACTTCTCAAAGCAAAGCACATAAAGGTTTAGAGGCTCAGATGTGGCTGATGTCTGTACCTCCTGTGCTGCCTCCATCCCTACACATGGGGCTATGGGCTGCAGGAGTGTCCAGACCCGTGTGCAGGTGTTCGCTCTGTGTAAAGTAACTGCAAAATTACAGGATCCTTAATGGCTACTAACACAGCGTTACAAAGCAGAATGGTTATCTTACAGCTACCTCCCCCATCCACTAGACACAGCTTTCTACTAACTTGGAATATAATGTTTGGCGTGAACTAGGAGTAAATACTGCTCTTTGCAGGATTTTTAAAGCTAGGTCAGCACAAAGGTCTATATTATTGTCTACGTGTATGCCTATTGACCCACGTTTTTCTCTCTTCATCCATGCATCTTTTTACACAGAACGGTGGCACAGGGTGCTAGCCTCGCGGAGGGGGAAAAGTCCCATGCTTTTTTAAAATTATCTGCTTTGTTAGGAATTGTCTTTCACTATTTAAAGTGTGTTTTGATGAAGAGGGATGGCTTCTCCTTTAGTATTCATATTTGCCATATTAATGATGACAAATTCTCACAGACCAGCAGAGCAAGGAGCTTTGTTGAGTATCAGCAAACACCAACTAACAACTTTGTACCCTTCATTCCCTCTTCAAGTTCCCACCCTCCACAGAAATAACGTTAAAATATTCTCAGAAAACATGGGATTGCCTCTCCACAGATTTTTTTTCTTTAAGACTAAGCCTGCACTTCTCTTTCTTGGGACCTGCAGCTGAGAGAAGAGCTTAGCTCAAGTCAGCTTGTGCAGAAGAGCTGGAGTCTGCCCCAACAAGTGGGACACCCCAACTCTTGAAACAGTTTTGATTTTCATCTCTGAATTGTTTTCTTTTTTCCCTGCTCTAAACTCTTTGGGAATCCTCCCTTTTTACCTTATATCTTTTCCCATCTGCTTGCCAGTTTCCTAAATATTATTGTTTTGTTTGCTTATATTTCATCTGCATCACTATTTATTTTTCTTAAAAGTGCCTTTCCCTCCACATTCTGTTTCAAAATTTCTCTGCTGCTCATCATCAGGCCTCATTGCCTCTAACACCCTGTTCCTGACCCTTGCCCCGGCTCAGCTGTCTTCTCCTTCCCATTCCTCACTTTCCTTCTCTGCTTGCTCCCTTTTGCGCCCCATTTCCCCTTGACTGCCCAGGTCACCCTCTCCTCCCCAAACCGGGGCACACAGCAGGCACCCAGCAGTGCTAGCCCCCTTCCCCCTCACCCAGACGTCTTCCCATGAGCACAAAATACATACGGCAGCAGAGGGGCCTTATACATGTGTATCAAAGCTTGATGCACATAAATAAAAGCAAGTTGGTGACTAATTTATTTTCTCAGTATCTATTAAACACAGCTTAAACTGCCCTGGACATATTTAGGCTGGAAATTAGAAGAAGGTTTATAACCACGAGAAGAAAGACAGCCTCTCAGTAGGAGTAGTGAGGGCAAGAAACCTAAATGGTTTCAAGATGGAACTAGATAAGTGTTTGAAAAACATCATATGATGTGGTTGTCTTCAACAGCAGGGGACAGGACTTGATGACTTAGGAAGTTCCTTTCAGTCTTAATTCTTATCTTCCTGTGTGGGCCAAATGTCACCCACAGCAGTCTGCGGACGAGCCCTACGGAGACAAGGCACAGGAAAGGCGGCCATAGGCCTCTGCCGGCTGCAGTCGCCTTCCCAGCTCCAGCACGCAGTTGCTTTGCAAGCTGGGGTGCAAAGGGAACTGGTAAGACTTGAGTACTGTCAGGAAGTGCTCTAAAGTGTATTTCAAAAGGATGACAAAGTGCCCAGGCTGCTCAGATGTGAACATAACGCACTGTAATGCCCTCTTTGCTTTTCCTCTACACAGAAGAGGACAGCAGCTAGGATTTTTTTTCCCATTTTTGAAAAGTTGCCCGCCTTTGGTTGGGAAAACTCAGGCTCTGCAGCAGTCAGGGGATATTTGCTCCACGTATAAGGTTTCAGGGGAATTGACACACTGAACTACAAAGTAAAATTAAGCTAAAAAGCAAAATGCAACATCATCCGCTGGGTTCAGGCACATGCTCACTTGTACAGCGGCTGCAGAATTAGGGCTCACAGTGACAGCCTGGGCACGAGTTCACGATTAACTGCAACCAAGCCAGAAGAGCTCGAGGAGGTACCTCCTCTCAGCTGAACTGTCCCTGCCAGCAGTCCCCACCACAAGCTCAAAATGTTGGCTTCAATCTTTATCAGAAGGTTGATTTTAGCATCTTCAGCAAAAGAAATACAAGCTGACACATTTTGCCTTGCAATGGAGGCGGGCTACCAGCACACACACAGCCGCTCACAGCAGCTCAGCTGAAGGGAGGTAACATGTTAAGCTGTTTTAGCTCACCTGCCCAAAATTGCTGCAAGTGTTAGCAGCTGGGGATGACATGGTCAGCAATGATGCTTGGAGGACGGGTTGACATCTGTGAGTCTTCTAGGACCTCCATAACACAACCCACAAAGCCCTGTCAGACCAGCTTTGCCTGTCATTTATTATTTGCTCCTTTGCCTGGAGCTCCTTTTGAAGCTTTAAAAGCTTTTGTTTTTGATAGTAAAAGGATATTTGTGCCTTGCCTGTGGAAACGTCAGGCCCTGTATTGTTCAGTCCACAATAAAATATGTGTTTCAGTTTGATTTATTGCTCTCAGTTTACTTTGCCTTAAGTTGGCAGCATTTCCTGGTTTGGATTTTGCTGATGGCTTTACAGTTCCTTTTTCTGTGTTAGGGCAGCCAGTTTTATGTTTGTTATTCCAACTCCAGGACTATATTCAAAATGACTAGGAGTTGTAGTGTTTGAAATCTGATTATTTACAGCAATGCCTCTACTTGTGAAGGCATTTCCAGTAGAAATTGTCTGAAAGCAGACACATGGACTCAATTGAAGACATGTTTTTAAAGTTTCTTGTCAGAGGAATTAATCCTTCTGGCCACTTCGGAGCTTTTAAGGGTTTGCTTTTTTATAGTCAAATTATATTTAGTCAAAAAACCAAAAAACCACAACACCAAGCAGGTTTCAAAATGCAAGCCTGCCATGTGAGCCGCCAGCAGGACAGCTAGGCCCAGGCCTCCCTCTCCAGGGTGGGAGGGCTGCGCAGGCAGACCTGTCACCCACGCCACCCAGTGCCGTCCTCTGTCTCCCTCTCCTGCTAGCTGAACTGCATAAACAGGTCCATGAGCTCCCTACGGCCGTGGCTGGCATGGGTTATAGGCAAACCTGGCCAGCCCACATTCACTCCTCCCCTGCCGACGTCTCTCAAAGTGTCTATCAGGTGCTTGCAAGCCTCCCCACAGCCCACACAGCCCCCGCAGATACAGCACTAGGCTGGGTGGGTGAGGTTTTGTCCCGCTTCCCAAGCAAAGCGTTTTACCCTGTGCAGTTTAGTTTCCTACCTGCAACGCAGGAATGAAGACACCGGGCTGCACACAAGTGCCTTGAGATCTGCAGCCTGGCACCATTGTTTCCAAAAGAGATGAAGCACACTGAAATTCCACCTCAAGGCTCTCAAGTGTGTTGCTGTATTACCATTACCTTCATAAATAGAAAAGCCTAGATAAAATCTAATGAAACAGCCAACGAGGTCCTCAGAAGAAAATAAGAAACTCAATGGAACAGCTGGCTGGATGTTAAGTCCAATAAAAACGAGGCATATGCAAAGTTTCCAGGCCAGCACAGGAAGATTTTCCTACCAAGACAATATGCGGGATTACACCTTTCTGAAAATGTGACATAAAGTTCATAGAAGGAAGATTATTTATTGTTTGTCTTTACGGGCTTTGAATTGTTTGTTAAAGCTGTCTCTTCAAAGTACTATTGCCTCTGACTCCTGCTAGAATCAATGGGAATCAACAGGGCTGGAGGTAGGGCCCCTATAGTGGAAACCAAATTTTGAAAGAGATTTTCATTAAAATAATCTTCACGCTGGCTGGCAAATTCCTGAAGTCATGGGACACACAGCCAGGAAAAGGCATAAATCCTTGGACACATAGATAGAGTGGCTGAAATTCAAATGGATACCAGAGTTGTCAAAACACTCCCAGCAGACTCGGGACAGAGCCAAACCAGATCTCCAGCCTTTTCACTCCCAGAGCGAGTGGATGGCGCAAGTCCTCACAACAAAAGTTCCCAAACTCTGAGAGCACTCATCTCCCAGCGAAAACGAACACCAGACCTACGCAGAACAAGATTCCCTTCAAGTACAGTTAGTCTTTAATAACTGCCTCTTTCTTTCCTGAACCTGCACACTTTCCTGTGAACCAAGAAATGAAGGAGGAGAAACACAGTGGCAGGTGTATCTGCTTCATTTTCCATCCCCTTTTCTCGGCTGGCAGATGATGAACCACATGCTTTTGCTTTCTCAGTGACACAATAAACTTAAAGAGAAAATGGATAAAAGTACTCAAGCGATCCCCAAATATATTTCACATCCACTTAAAAATATGAAAACGTATTGCTTCCAGTCACAGAAAGCTGGTTTAACCACGTTGGTAACAGAACCTGCTGTATCTAGATCGGCTTTAGAGCAATAGGCCTAGCTGCTTTCCTGGGGTTCTTTCAGTACAGATTTGATCAACAGGCCACAGCAACTCCTTTGAGTTATTTTATATACCATGCACAGTAAATCACTCGGAGCCAACATAACAATGACACAATTGACCATGATAGCTCCTTTGGAGCACTTAGAGTTTATCACACCAATGGGGTTGTCACACAGGCTTGCAAAGCCTACGAGATAAACGCCTGTGTTTTAAAAATCCTTTACTACACAAGCTCGTGGCCATTTTGGAAATGCTGTAACTTTCTTTATCCTCATTAATTACCATCCCGTTAAGCATCTGCTTGACAAACTTCTAGCTGCACCATTCTGCCTGAGAAACTAAGATGAGATTACCTTTCTTTTTAACAGAGAATACTACCTTTAGAGGGATAAGGAAGTGTTTTCTGTTGTCAGGATTTATTATTTATTCTGTGGTCACATCTTGAGGTCATGAACGAGAAACTTCCTTCACTTGCAGTTGAAATCCTATCCTGAAGCATTAATATGCTGCTTTTTCACCTTCTATGCTTACTGCTTAATTTGATTTCAAATGGTGTATGTTACTACAGTTCCACTCAAGTGAATGGAAAGAGTCCAATTTACACCATGTAAGAAGCTGGCTCCCCGCCACTGAAAAACAGGCAAAATTAAACTTCTCAGAAAAATTTTATCACTACACTCTAAGCCCTTGAAGATAACGTACCTAGTGACAAAACCGTAACTGTGTTATTAGGAACAGCGTGACACACTGTGCGAAATCCAGACAACAGCATTTCAGAAAAGAACATGGGTCAACATTTTTGGTGTGTAACATTTGATATGAGATTGACTCCCAGATTTCCTTCAGAAAGTAGCTTAATTGGCACTGCTCGTGAACACTTGCAAATCCTGCCCTGCAGATTTCCACCAGCCCTACCTGTTATCTTTCCATATCAGGCCATTTCAATCTATCATCTTAAATGCAGATTTCGACGTCTAACTTTGGGTGCCCACTTTGACGAAGCTGGATGTAATCTCAAACTTCATGGTCTGAAGCTTGAAACAAATGACTGACAAATGTAAACGTGCCATAAATACCACAGTCTATATAATCTTGCCTTCCACTTTTATCGGGACTGAGGACAAGGAGAAAAGACCCCGGTATACTCAATACTAAATTGATATGCATTTATATTAACATAGCAGGAAGCTGAAACTCCAGGCCAAGTCGTTGTCTTTCTTAAGTAAAAGCATTGCGTCAGCAATTCTGTTTACTCAATCCAAGGCTGCTTTCATTTCTTGCTTGTTTTGCTATATATTTCTATTGAGGGAACACTTCCTCAGCAGCTTTTAGTCACTTCTTAAATGCATTTTATGAGGAGACAAAGTCAAATCACTATTACTTAATTAACACAATTGTGAAGACTTCACTCCAGCTACACAATAGCTCTCCTAATCTTGCAGAAGGATGCATGACTTCATTATTGAGTATATTGTTTCCTATAAACATATAAAACCCCTACAATAACAATCCCATCAGCTGAAATGAAGTTATCTGAGAACAGAATTAAACTCTAAATGACCCTTTGCTCCACTCCATAGACCCCTATTAATAATTCTAATCTAATCAGTGTGGATAAATGTACTGTTGCAGCCTATGCCAGGCACTCTGCCAGGAGGTCCTACTGCAGTCCATCTGATTCATTCCAGCCCAGAGCTTCTCTGGAGAAGATGCATCTTGCATGGAGAGGCCACTGGCTGACTTCCTCTTTTGTTATCTTTTAGTGGCAAAGTCATGTCCTTGTAACTGATAGACACGTTTCTTTGTAAATAACCCTGGAGTGACTGATAGAGCTTTTGCCAGACAAAGCCTGTAAATAGCTAGGCATTATTCATGCCAGGCCTGAGAACACTGTGTCACAGCTGACAAATTTATGGTAGATATGAGCTCACCTCTTCCACAAATATATACTTTCCCAGCAAATTCATCACATGTTTTAATGGCCCCATGCTGAATTTGTCAGCTGTCTGTCCCTGCACATTGTTTCCTTTGGATTCCTGTCAAGGATTGTTTGTTAAAATCATCTCCCTCTTCTATCCTTCAGCTGCTAGCCCCAGGAAAGATCAATGATGACACATCTATCGATAATATTTTATATTCAACTATTTGGGTCATAAATCATTTTAACAATGCTGATATGTTTATTGAGTGTCTGCTGCCATTGCAATTATATAGAAAGTGATGTCACCCTAAATCTTGGCTTTGTTGGATTGCTTTTTATTTCTTCTTTCCCACTCCCACCCCACTTCATAATTAAAATCTGTCACTTTTTATTTTTGCATTCCCACTTTAGAAGCAGCGAGAACTTTGGCATTTTAAGAAGGTGTGGAGTCCCAGGGCCTCTGTCTCCCGTTAAAACCAAATACGCAAAAGCGTTTCCCAGCAGTACGTGAAGACGCTGCTTCAGCCTGCACAGATCCCTGGCGGAAAGCAGGACAGAAGGAGGGAATGGCAGAAGGACACCACTTCTGCTCTCTACCCTGACTCGGCAAATCGAGCAGAGGATCCTTCTCCAAGCCCTGCACAGCTGGCTCTGTCACCAAAGTCAAAGGGGCACCTCATGTGGGAGAGGAGGGGAGAGAAGCTACTGAAACTGCACGGCGATCAATCCTGCAAGAAGATTTGGACAGGTTGAAAATCTTGCCCCAAGCCCTGTCCTGCATGCATACTCAGCAAGATCTTCTCCATTTCATGCAAACCACTCCACCTGCAGATCTTTATTTCAGATGATTACTGGGAATAACCTGGAAGACTAAAAAAGTCGCTGTTACTCCTGGTTTTGCAGTTTCCCTGTCTGCACAGCTGCAGCTCAAGGGACTCCCAACTGTTGCCCCCCATTGCACAGAGGGAGTTGACTCTACTGTTCTGCTCTGTACATTATTTCGCCTTTTAATTCATGGCCACAACCTTATGCAGTTACAACATTTCTAAAAAAAAAAAAAATTGGGGCTTTGCAATTCATTTAAGACTGTTTTCCTCCTTAGTGAGCTTCTGTTATGTGTACCCAAAGAAAAGAAAGAGGAAGCAAGAGAGTGTCGGCCAGCAGGAAAAGTCACATTTGTTCCTTGAATGCAAAATGTCATCATTCATTAGAGAAGACTCGAAAGTAGAGCTTCTCCCAAAAGCAGACAGCAGGCAGGATTTACACTATTTCATCAACTTACTAATTGTAGTGGCCGCCTTGTTTGTTTGTTTGTTTGTTTGTTTGTTTTTTAAATTAAAGTCCTGTAAACATACAGGAGGAATGATCTTGGTATGTGTGAAAGATTTTTATTAATGCATAAACACGAAGGTGAAAAAAGCCTGAAGCAGTTTTCATTGGGATGCATATTTTCCTTTATGTCCCAAGACACACAGAACTGATTTTGTCATTACCAATGATGGGACACACCTCTTAAAATATGTTTCAAATATGCAGCCAACTACCTCTGAGGTGTCCCACTAATTTGAAACTTTTATGATCTGCTTTCACAAGCCTATAAAACTGGACAAGAACTCTGATGAGAATTTCAGGCCGTATAGAAATATATCGAGAATAACAGTTTTTCCTGTGGTATATTGGCACATCAACATGTAGATTTAACCTTTCTCATGGCTTTCCAGAATGCGCCGCTTCTAAGGCCAGATTCAAATTTCATTTATCCCAGTATAATTTCACTGTGTCAAAAGATATTACTTTAGATCTACATAGACTGAAGCAAGAACACAGCCTGGTCCTTGATTTCAGCTAGTAATGGGCCCAGAAAAGAAGAGCAGATCTGCCAAAAGGGGAGATATTTAGAGCTGTAGTGAAATCTGGATTGTGATCTGGCTTCTGGGTTTGCGAGGGACGCAGATACATTTACTATTTGTATTTCAGAACATATCTGAAAGTCTTAGGAGAACAAGTACCACAGACATGCAAAAATTCCTGGCGGATAATTGCACTTTTGCTTTTGCAAGTTGCCTTGTTCACCCTGTAAATGTTTGAATGAATCTTGGCCAAGTCTCAATTTTTTTAACAAAACCCCCAGACCAGACTACTTTCATATGTTCTCTGGCTTTTTGCAAACATTTTATGGTTTCATAACTCTGAAAGGTATTTTCCTGTTTCCAGTGCTTCCATTTTCCTTAGCACTAAAGGCTGAGATACCTTACATCCTCTTCATCCTTATGTAACGGAAATTCTGGTAAAGAAGATGGAAGTCAAGCCTTTTCCATTGGGAATGCAGAAGAAACGCACCACTTACAGGGGGCTTAGCCTAAATTTGACTGAAGTCAAAAAGAAACTCTCCAACTTTTCTGGCCTCCAAACAACTGTACATTCCATTATAATGACTGCAGGCATAAATCAGCCCTGAGTTATGCCTGTCAGATAACCCACCAGATATTTACTCAGCCCCATTTGCGTTCAACAACCTAATTTATGTACACACTCCTCAGTACCTTGTGTATATATATAGATAACAAAACTTGATACATAAAATTATAATAATCATAGTTTTCACTCTAAACTGCATCTCCCGCTGTCATGTGCAAACAGAGGCCAAACATTCCTATCTAAGGTAGGCTCTTAGATCTGACTGAGTTGCTAGGCGCTGTGAAGATATGGTGGGAACCAGGCAGAGCAGGGGTTCAAAATGCCTCAGAAAAGGTCACAGGTCCACCTAACTTTGGGCAGTTAACCATGGCGCCCACTTCAGAAGCCTAAATCATCTTAAACTGCCTTTATGATCAATGAAGAGTCACGGCTTTTTCCGTGACAGTGATTTAGCCATGACAGTGATTTATTCTAGTTGAGAGCCCCTTTCTATTCCCATTATAGAGGTACCTGGGATTTAGGCACACCTTGTAACTGCAAAAAGTGAGATGGGATGAGTCTACACGTACGCGATTGTCAAATGTAATTTATTGGGATATTGATGCCTAAATATGTGCATGGATTTGAGACACATATTGCTTCATCAGGTCTCCTTTAGAAAGGTAGCCCTAAATATGTTCAAATCCATTTGCATCCAGGGTCTTGTTCTGCTCAGAAAGAGGATGCTGCTTTTCCAAAGGGTCTTTAAAAAATAAATAAATAAATAAATAAATAAATAAATAAAATCACATGGATGCCAAAGTTTGGTTCAAACTCACTTCTAGGTACCGCCTTGGCTCCATTCTCACTTACAGAAATGATAATCAGGAGCCGATATGCTCATGCCCATTTAAAATCTGGCTGAGATCAGGAACAGGCCCTGTACACTTATCTAACAAAAGAAATTGAAAAGCATGCAGAAAATTGTTAGCAATGATGATACATCCTTGCAAGTATATTTGATATGTTATTTGGATGTCTTTATTATCAGGGGAACACATATGTCTTGCTCACTACAGATTCCAGAATATTTCAAGCACGAATAGGGTAGTGTGTTTGGTTTTTGTATTTTTGGGCAGTATCCTGAATGTAGTCATAGCAAACCCAGTTCTCCAAAAGACTGTGAGAAACTTAATATCCCAGCAATTGTTTATATCCATTTTAGCTTATTCTGCTAAACTCTTTTGTACCAGTTGGGGTTTAGATACTGCTAATGCTTTTGCATTTTAAAGCATAGGAGTGGCTGGGAGGAGGGGATTCATTCCCACATTCACTTAGCAATAAACTGAAGCATGTGCACTTGTATAATACTTTTGCCAATTCCACTATTTTATATACAAAATGTCACTATGTTCCAAAGTATTATCATTTCCTTTTTTTCCCAGACAGTGACTGTCTGTAACATGCTGTTTTGGAAGGGCTCCCTCCCAGATTCTGGATATTCCTTTACTTACAGAACTGTTTCTCACCACAAAAACAAAGAAGAGAGAAAAAAAAAAAAAAAAAAAAAAAAAAGAGGTGGAGTGTTGGAAATCCAGGCGTATAAAATCCAAGGGCATTGGTCACCTATTAGCTTTAGCTTAATTACTGATCTTGTACATTTTCCCAGGAGCAACGCTTTAGAGGAACTGCCTATCTTTACACACTGGGATATCTTATGGATCTCGAACAACTGCTTATGAATGGGCTTTTCCAACAGGACGCAAGCTGTGTTTGATTTAACTCGATGTATATTTATGTGACAGAATCTAACCAAGTTGGACTTTGTGCCATAACCATAATGTTTGCACAGTTACACCTGGGGAGGAAAGCCCTCCCACTAGACTACTGACAGGATACCAGTGGCAAGAAAGTTTACATAATAAAATCATGGTTTAAAGGATTTATACATCTGTCAGTAGAACAGTGATGACATTCCTCATTTACAAGCACGGTACACAGCTTCGGCTCCAAGTAAGAGATTAAGGATAAGGCCAAATAAGAGCCCCTGTAGACAGATAACAACATGTTTTATTCCATGCCCCTGTTCCCTCCTCCAGCAAGGATCCTGAAGGGCACTTTGCTGGGAACCTGTCTTCTACATGACCTTCTGGATGCAGACATGAGTATGCTCTTCTTGTCATCCAGCATGGCCAGATGTGGGCTAGTTCACAAAGAAACAGCAACTGCAGACCAGTGTTTACCATGGCGCTGGGCCTGTAAGTACTGCAAAACACTCCTTAGTGCAGTCAGTGACTTCCATACAGATTTTGGCATTCTCCTTCCCCACTTCGCTCTCTCCCTCCCTTGATGGCCAAGATTTGCAGCCCTGGGGAGCAAGAGGAAGGCAATGGAGCCACAGGAAGGCACAACTTATCTCTAGCTTGGCACCAACATCAACAAGGCTTGATTTTCAAAAAAGCATAGAGCCAGAACAGCCCACACTGACTCCAGTGCCTGAACACGGACCCAAGAGCAATGCTAAAGGCTCCTGGTTTTGAAACTCTTGGCTAGAACCGATGCCCCTTCCTTCATCGAGCTGCTATCAGACCCCTACGGCCAGTGCAGGCATTGGCGCCCAGAGTGTCAGGAATACACTGGTTTTCTTCTCTCCCAGCTGCCAAAGAGAGTGCCAGAAACAAAGCTACTTGGAGGGGCAGAGGATGGAGAGCAGGAGATACAGAGAGAAAGAAGTCAAGGAAAAGGCAGTTCAGTTTTCTTACTGAATGAAAGAGGCAATGAAAGAGGGATGTAGGAAAGCACTGTGACTCACTTGACTGGCCAAGCTCCTCTGAATCACCACCTTGGGGAGGTGAAAATTAGCACTGCAGGAGCTCAGGGAAAACCCACCTGGCAACCCAGCTCACTTTTTAAATGGTAAAGTAAAAGTGTCTGGTGCTTTCAAACCTCCGTAGCCAAAAGAAGGATGGGGAGAGGAGGGAGACTCCAGGAACCTGGAGCAACAGAGCACGGTGATGGCGAGGGGGAGAGTACTGAGATTACACTGCGGACTTACTTTCTTTAATGGATCCCCTCCTCGTTCACCCCAAGCAAGGCAGCTGGCACGTGGTATCTGGGAGTGCAGATGGATCAGCAATGTCAGACATGCAGCTGTGCATATTTAACACACAGGGATCTTATTATCTATTTGCTGGCTAGCCAGCAGAAGGCTGATTTTGGAGGCGATTGCTCACAGTTGTAGAGAAGGAAAAATAGAGAGTAGTCCACAGTCATTAATCTTACACAACAGGCTGTGCAGTGTTAGAGCCAGAACTGCTACTCTCCTGCATCTGTCCCTCCCACTAGCCCTAAATCACTGCTTCTCAACTCCTCTCCATTACTGAGAAGAAAATTGTCTGGGTTGGAATTAGATACCACAACAGCACAAGCAGCCCTGCTGCACAAAACGGCTGCTACAAGTTTTTACCAGTTTCAGGGCTCTAACAAGCCTTTGGTCGTACTATTGACCAGCCACTGGGGAAAAAGAAGAAAAATGGCGAGTTTTGATGCTGGTCATTGCAATTTTCAGGTTGGGAATCAATTTCAGGCTCACAATAAGGCCCTCTTTTGTGGAGCTCTTTTCCAGTACGACTTGATTGGCACCAGAGGCAGAGGTACACTGCACATACAATCCTTTACCCCTCACTAAGCAAAGTCATAAGGTTTTAGGTCTTCATTTAGCAATGCCCCTAAAACACGTCTGACCTGATGCATGGGAAACTGTCCTACTTGTAGTTCATTTTAAAGCTCAGCCCATCTCTAAGAGCTTTGCTGAACCACAGCCTAAATGCTTGTGCGAGCTTGAGCCTGTGATCACACTCCAGTTTTTCCTTTCCCCTTACGCTGGAGGCAAAAGGGGATACATCTCAAAATAAGCAACAAGCAGCAATGTTCTCAAGGAGAGGGGACTCAACAAAGAGACTGAAGTCTTTCTGTGTCTGTAATCCACAGGGTAAGAAGTAATGCGAGAGATCAGCAGGGTTCTCTATAGGAATAACAGCCAGTGGAAATAAACTCATGAACAGTAAGTTCTGCCTCCTAATTTCAAATAGCAAAATCAACTCACTTGTCCTAAGTTCAGCTGATTTCCAGGCGATTAAGCATGTATGCTTTGGGAAGCGTGTTTTGGAAGATATAGCTTCTAAATTATCTGCTTACTGAGAAGACCATGTTTGAATGGCAACCGGCCGTATCTATCAAGTTTGCGGTAAACACCTACGCATGCTCAGATGACACATTTTAAAATAAAGAGTGCTGAATTGTAAGATATTTAACTTCACTGTGTCAAGTGAAATAAGTTTTTTTTCCCCTAACATGCAACTGGATATAGAAAAAACATCTCTACCAGGAAACAGCAGCAGGGATGGAGAGACAAGCAGGTTTTGTAAAATGGTCACAGTCCTGAAAATATTCAGGATGTTTTCCAGTATCACTGAAAAGTAGAAAACAGCGATACCTAGAGGAAACCCCCCCAAACTTGAGGGGGTGGGGAGAAATCAAGAACTTTGCAGCTAGAAGTGAGATGCTTTCAGTGAAAACAGAGCACTCTGGAGAAAAAAAGCAATTTAGAAACTAAAAATATGTGTAATAGTAGGTAAAGCTTGGGACCACTTGCAGCTATTTGAACCTTTTCAGTTTTTTAATTGCAAACTTGTTCCATAGATGCAACATAAAAGCAAAAGCCTAATCTCCCAGCAGACACTTACAATCCTAACTCTAAAATAAAAATTACTGCACAGAGAAGTGCAGCGAGAGACCTCGTGCCTGTGAAGAGAGGAGGCCTTAAGTCACGTTCATCCGTGGAACAACAGAACTTTTGTAATTTCCCTCAACTGCCTGCAAAACACCCACCTGCCTTATCAAGACTGAAACTCAGCATCACCAGAAAGGCAGAAGGAAGAGTGACAATAGCTGACAGCTATAAGGAAGGTGCAATGAGGGAAAGCTTTACTGAACGAAAAACTAGCTTGAAAATAGAAAAAATAAAACCGCAAGGACTTTGTATGGAAACTGAACCAATAAGAAAGAAGACGAGGGTTTGGAGGGATTGAAGCAGCCCCCAACAATGGCAGTCTTTTCCTGGACTGCAGGAAAAGCTGGCCTCATTGAAAAGGATGTGATTAAATAACTCAGACTTTAATGAAAGAGATTATGTTTCACTAGAAAGGAGCAAAATCTCTGAAAGACTCCTTATCAGCCTATACTGCACAATAAAGAAGAGGTCAGATTCAAGTGGTACATTAGTCAAATAATACCATCTGAACATTTACTTTCAGCTCACTCTTTTTGATGAAGGCCATGGCCAATAATTACTAATGGATAAGAGAGGTTTATTTGATGGGGAGCTGACATTCATTATGGGAGACGCTGGCATGGTTAATTGATCAGAAGGATAGTAAGTGAAAGAGTTAGACTAAAAATAATGCCGTTAACGGAGTGATGTAAATGTGCTATTGGTCAGCACCATTTCATAATCAGGTCGCTTCTGGGTCATTTTGAGCCTTTTGGGTCATTGATGGTGTAACAGCAGCCAAAACCACCAAATACGCCTGCTGTGACAGATGCCCAAGTTACTGTTGTGCATAAACACTACAGGTGCTTGGGAAGAAACAAACCTTACAGCCTATAAATATTTTAGACATGGCAGATGAATAATAAATTGGTGAGAACAACATAGTGACATGAACTCATGTGAAACTATACCACACACTGTGAACAATATGGCCAGCTGCATTAAAGCAGGACATTTCAAAAAACTTCCTTAAGAGCTGGTCATCAGTCTTCTTGATCCCATTTCACGGCTACCTAATATCCGGCCTAGATACAGACGATGAAACCAATAAAATCAGAAATGCTGGCTCTCTACGTGAAGTCAAACTAGAAGAATCTGTTTCCGTGCTACTGTTCATCAGCTGCTAAACTTGCAGGAAGCAAATATGGCACCCCGTGCACCAGAGTTGATACAGGTAAGGGAATAAGAGTGATGGAAGACGCACGCCAGCAAGAGTAACAACACTCAAACATGAAGCAGAAAATAAAAAGTCTGTATCATCCCCATCTTTTTCAACTCCTGCCAAAGAAATAAGCTGACAAATATTAATTTTTACTAAAAAATCAACAAAATTTAAAAATGCCCAAGAACTTTCATTCTCAGACTTGGAGCATACAGATAAAAATGGAACTTAAACCTGAACCAACCCAGTCCATTTTTGTGTTATGAAACCAAATTACTACTAGTGAAGTCCTGGCAACAACAAATCATCCCTGATTTTCCTGTTAAAGAAGGGAATTTCAGAGCCCCAGGGCCTGGGTAAAATAGATCTGAAATCCATATTGCTCCTCACGTCTCAACTTCTTCCAAAACCAAACCTGAACATCCACATTCTTACAACAGCCACCACCAATACCTTTAGAAATAAAGAACATGCCGACACTGAAATGATAATGAGACTTAACCACACACTCAGGGTAAAAAATAATCTTCTTCCCCAACTGGGAAAAAAGCTCCATTCTGCCAAACTGATCACCAATCAATTTTTGGCTGTGCCAAAAAGCATACTGAAATTAGTCAGAGCCTTTCCTCTGCCTCTGCCTGGCTTTAGATCAAGCTTGTCCTGACCAAAAGCAAATTCACAGAAATGAGCAACAGGTAGATGACAAAGATGTCAAGCAGAGGAACATAATTACAGGGACTTTTCAGAAATCATTAGTTAAGTCAAATGCTTTTTTTCCCCCTGGCTCTCAGATTATAACTCACTGATTTACATTGGAATATTATTTAATTAGATCAGCACCAAATGACTCATCGTATTTTGTCATTTTAATGATTCTTTATATTTCTCCAGTTTGATGGGTTAATCATTGCCTATCACAGTTTATGGCCTCCATCTTCTTTATTGTGTTTTGCCTCCCATCAGCTACCCAAGGTGATGTGAACTTTGTGCTATTGACTTTTCTCACTCCTCTGGGGAGGTTGTCATGGAGAATTAAGCTATTGACAAATCAACAGCCAACGCGCTGAACTCCTTCCTGCACGTCATCGTTAGGAATGTGGGAACCAGCCAACTTTCGGATTGTGCAGAACCAAGATGTTCCACCACATAAAAGAAATCCCAAAAACCTATGTATCAGAGTCTGCTCTCATTTAAAGCCCTGCAAATGTGGAGTAAGAGAAGGATTTCATCCTGTAGCTTAACAAAGCCTTTTTAGAACAAGTTCAGGCAGCAGAATTAAATGAATGAATTTCAGACTTGCTCCAATAATTTTAATCTTCTCAGTAGACATAGTTTTTATTTCCAGAAGCTGCTATCTTCATTAGGTGCGACTAAGCAAATGAACTAGGCAGAGATAATTAATACAGTGCTAACTGCAAGAAGTGATGAATAAAAATTATTTTTCAAACACACTTAATAAATGATAATTTGGTCCTTATTATTATTATTCCAAAGCGTGGGAACTATTCTTATCATCTAGATAATTAGTCCATCAAAAATATCTAACTTGTGAGTCTGTACAGTATCACTCCTTAATACAGAACCTCCCATTATTATATAAAAGATACAAATTGATATAAAAGATTTCTGCATTACTAGAAGGTAAAAAACGATGACTTATTTACTGAGATGTGATAGCTGAAATGGAGATTTATTCTGGTTCATATTTCAAAGGCTGCCCTCCCCTCTTTGTTGGCCTGATTTGCTAACAACTTTTGTGGATATGGAATTCAATTGCAGGTTCAGTTTTAGTTTGTTGCATTGTGGATTTGTCCAGGGGCAAATGTTATTCCCAAGCATGCCTCTGCTTAACTGAAAATAGGTCTCTTAATGTCCCAGTAAATATACCTCTTTGTGCTCCCCCTCAAATGTTTTCTCAAATTTTAATGAAAATGTAATTTCAGAAATGTTTTCTTCCTAAAGCTGTTCCACTGCCAAGTAGTAAAAATAAGTCCAGCTTCTTGTTGTTGCTGTGGTTGTTGTCAGAGCGGATGATGAGCCAAGGAACCTGCACTATATGTTCCATTTCCATTCCCCAATGGAGAGCTTTAGATAAGCTCCTCCAACCAGGGTTATGGAGACAGTGCCAGGAAACATTGTGGGAGCTGGAGGGAATGCTGGACAGTCTAGAAAAGTGAAGGAAAAAGCTCCAAATTCAAAACTGAAGCTTTGCAGATCCAAGTCAACTCCCTATTTTTTCAATAGCATAATCTACTGCTTAACTTCAGGCTTGCAGTATGAAAGTATTCAGTTCTCTGTTCGCTCTTCTGTAGCGCTAGTTATGCCAGAACTCACCCTTTTTCCCCGCTTTAAGTTAGCTGCAATCTTGCACTGTCTCTTGTTTCACGTCAACTGATAAATCAGTCAAACGATCAGATCAGGTTTGGTTTGTTTTTTTTAATGAACCGAACTTACTTTTTGATAGCTGTGCTCCATTCCCTCCTCCTCTTCAGTAGATTGCAAATACACTTAAATTATTACTGTTACAATAACACAAATCCAGTAGGAGTGAGATCCCTGAGACCTTGCATCAGCCAACTTTATTAATTAAGCTATATGGTGCCACACACTGAAAAGTTAAGGCTTGTCACGGTTGTGACCTCTACGAAAGGAATATGACTTTCAGAGTAGGTTTGACTTTACACACAAAAATTAACTGTCTAAAAATAAGGCA
>WAAD01000945.1:0-15765 GCA_013389945.1 Fregata magnificens | reverse complement strand
TTTTTAAACTCAGTAGCTCCCCGAGAAGTATTGCCAGACTGAGTGGTCAGCATTAGCTGGGAACCCAGTGTCAGACATGGAAGCAATCAAGGCACAAGCGCATAGGCAGGATAAACTTGGTGACACCAACCTGTAATTTTCCTTTTTTTCATAAGAGAAGATAGTCTCTTTTTAATAAGCAGCTCACCAACTTCCCCTAGTCTTGCTCTCCATCCATTTTGTATTTATTTCTCTTTCCCTATTCCCCTTCTCATTCCTCTACCTTCTTCCTTCCTCCTCTGCTCACAATATCCACTCTTCCTTTGCCAATAATTATCTCCTGCACAAAGACTGTCTCTGAATTTATTTTGTCAAAACCAAAACAATCCAGAAGCTCTGAAAAATGTTTGAAGAAGTTCTTATATGATTAAAGTAAATGAATAAACAGTTTGAGTAGGAAAAGAAAATAAAACTAATAAGCTGCACAACAAGCATCGCCTTGACCTCTCTGAGTACACCCCTTTGCCCAGACTGATCTATAAGAAGTCCCATGGAATTACCAGGGGAACATTTTCATGGGACTTTCTGTATCAATCCCTCACCCTGCCTCCACTTCTGTTTTTTCATACTCTCATCTCTCCAAGGCAGCGCCCATGTGCTCCTAAACTTGCCCAAAACTGACAGCAAAATGGGACTCTGAATTTATGGAAGGCCTTTGGAAGCAGGGACTGCTGAAATCCCCATGAGAAAGTCTGATGTTTTGACATTGGCTTTACTCCTGAACCAGGGTGAAAAAATCAGAATATCTTCTCGGAGAAAACTCAGATTTTATTATGTGAACAGGAGTCTCAAGACTCTCTGTGAAAATACAGCTGCAAAAAGAGACCCCCACAGAAGCCAGGGGGAGTGCAACGCGGGAGAGAAGAGAAACGTGAATAACCCAAAGCAACAACTGCCGGGAAGTCAAAACAACGAACAGCCCCTTTTGACTCTGAAATCTCTCAGGATGTGCAAGGGTTCAAGTAGAGCCACAAGCTAGCACTAATCTGACCGGAAAAGAAACATATCACTGGACATATACAAAATTAAATCAAAATCAGTTTTCCTTCAGATTCTTCATTGAGACTTTTAAAACAGAAAACACTGTTTCAGCCCACTCTGATAGATAAAGAAATACCACATTTCACAAAATCCCACAATGTGAAGTCACATCTCCAGTTTGTGTACAATTCAAATACAGCATCCCCAAATTCGGCGGCCGTGGTGGGGCATGCTGTGAAGGGGGATGGAGAGACTCTCCCATCCACTTCGGACAACAAGTTGTGGAAGTTTCCAAGTTTATTGAAAGCTTTCCTTAAAAGGAGCGCATGAGCCCTATCTCACATCCAAGCAACAGTCTTTGACTGACTTGTCTGGAGTTGGTCAGCCCCAGATTTGTGCTTATTTAAATGAGTATACACACAAAGAGAGTATTCAACTGTTTTCTTTCATGTATGAAATAACACGCAGTAAAAGACCACCATTAGCAAATGGATTCATCTGTCCCTTTCACTTAATAGTCAGCGCAAATCTAAAGCCTTCATCTTCACACCTTTGACCTGCCCTGTGGGTTTGTCTCTGTCTTCCTATTTGGAGAAGAAGGGACCCCTGATTAAGAAGTATGTTGGGACATCGGTCAACAGAGAGCCAAGGGTCTCATTTCCTCCTGCATTAATATCTCACTAGTGTTAATTGCGGTTATGGGTGAATAGGCAATATTGGAGAACAGAGGATGTGAGTGCTTTGCCATTACTGATTACCTCACATCACACATTCAAAACGAATTTGCTTGTCCCTGCAGTCCTTGGGTCAGAGGAAAAAAAGAAAAAACCTAGAGGGGAAAAAAGCCCGTTGTTACTGACAGCTGCTCTTCAAAGGTCAAGGATTACAATAGTTGGAGCACTGCAGGTCAGGGCTGATGTGAACCACACAGAGAAACTCTTCTTGCCCTCTCTGCAGCTTGGCTGTAACGAATGTTATCTGTCCCTCTCTCTTTATAAGCTTTGAATCCACATAAAAATTAAAAAAAAAAAGGAAAATAAAGCAAATAAAAAATATTTACAATGTAATCTCTTCTCTGCACACACCTCTTCCAATCAGGCAGCTATGAAAGCTGTCCTCCTGGCAAGATAAACTATCATTTTTTAACAAGGTAGATGGATGCCTTCATACATTTTTAAGCTTGGGACAGGATATATTTTGTGGTTTATTTATAATGACATCAATTACTCTTGCTCCTAGGTAATAATTCACTCCTTTATAATTATTTATGAGGTGATTTTTACTTTTTTGAAAGTTTTATGTTTATTGATGTGTTTGGTTAACGAACGCTTAAATGACATGGTCAGTTGCTTTGCAGGACGCTGGAGAACAGCAAAATCAATATGTTCTGCACCTGAGAACAATCTTCTTAGTTTTGTAGTAATGATTCCCTGAGCAAGGTCCCAGGAGCCCGAGAGATAATTGCAATTCCACATAGTCAACAGTCTGCTCAGATCTATATAATCACTGTCTTTTGCCGCTTCATTCTGTTTGGTTTTGTTGCGTGTGATCTTTGCCATTAACATCTCTTTATCTGTGATCTCAACTGGCTGGTTTTTGCCGCCCAACCCCTCCCTTCAGCTTTCATTTTAGAGGCTCACCTCTGTTGAATTCAGATCCCTGCGCCAGGTAGAGAAAGCGGTTAGTTAAATAGCTGCTTTCTGCCACTCAATTTATCTTTGTTGATTGCTACCTTTGGAGAATGAAAGTTCATAGCGCTCTGGATAAACATTAAAAAAAGACATAATAAGGCTCGGTATCCCCAGCTGAAGATAATTGATCTCCTCAGTTGCTTTAATATGCAGAGTACAGAACACAGACAAGTGTTAATAGAATAATATATTCTACAGCCCCTCTGTGCTGGGAGGCTGACAGCACTCTGCACGGTGAGGGATGGTAAGCAGGGTTAGCTCCTCCAGTCGAGAAGCTGGCAAAGAAATCTGTCTTCAGGTTGCAAGGCCTTTATATATGCAAAGGAGAATATATTATGGTATTTCAATCTCCAAAGTGGCTTGCACTCTGGCTGTGGCACAGAGTGTTTTTTAGAAGGACAGGATCAATGGTTTAGGGCCTTTTTAAAGCGGTAATTGTAGGTTTAGCATATTTGTGAAATGCCTCATCCAGCAAATGCACTGAGGTAATTAATCAGGTATATTTGTAAGTCCGGTTTGAATGCAAAGCACATAAACCAAGACAGAGCTTAAAAGAGTAAACCAGTCAGGGAAGCATAACAGACGTAAGACGTGATCTCTTACAGTGTGGTCCTGGACCGCTTGTGGTCTACAAGGCCTCCTTCAATACTCTGCAGCAGGTCCATAAAGACGTATCAGACAGTGAAATGTACACTGTTTTCACATAAATGAGAGTGCGTGTCATTCCACAGGATCTTTGAGGATCCGACACTGATCTAAAGTCGTAGCAAATCACCATCTTCCTGGGTTGCCACAAGCACGAGAAAAATAAAAGCCTTTTACGGGGTGCCACAACTTTCAGAATGAGGCTTCCTCTCTACGACATTCAGGTACAGTTTGTTCATCAGCTCATGCAGACAGTCATCTGCCACACTGCTAGGATCAAGTGGTTTTGAAACATGCAACCTGATCCAGTCTATTACCATCCACATTAGCTAAAGGACTGCATCCAAGACCTCAGCTACAGTAAGCACCCTGTTGCAAGGGCTCCAGCACAGCTTTCAAGTGCAGATGCTCTCAGAGCAAAGAGAGTATCTGAGGAGAGAAAGGATTTGGTAGAAAGGATAACTAATGATCAGACTGTTTCAATTTGGAGCTCAAGCAGAGACACCCGAAAGAGGGTAGATTTCCACATACTGAGCACCTGAGAGCTGAAAACCAGATGTCTTAGCTGGACACCTAAACTATCGGGTATTCTTAGCGGTCACTTTAGAAAACACAGCTCTGAGTCCTTCAGTTAATACAAAACAGGCCAAACATCTTCCAAATGGTTCAGTGAAATCCCCCAAACATAATATTTGGAAAGTTATTAGCTGGTAGCTGACAAAACCAATTCTCCCCCTTCATTTACAAAAATGAAAATTGGCATCATTCTTCTGAGTTACAAAATAGCCCAGTAGTAATGTTAACAAGAATAAATCAACTGGGAAGATGTTTGTAAATCTTTATCAGCCAAAGAGATATAGTTACCTGCTATAAAGGAAGATAGCTGACTCTTCTACTTCCATTAACTGTTGCCAAATCTCATAAATGTAAACAGAGAATAAATCCTTTCAGTCACTGAATATGACTATTCTCCTGGGAAAATCCAGCTGGCATCCAACTTGATTTATGCGCTTTAAAAAAAGCATTTGTTTTATAAGCTTAGGATGAGCCTTAAAATATAAGTTCATGTGTAAAAAATGTTATGGCTCAGGACCTATTTCACCAAAAAATTACATCCTCTTCTCAGCTGCCAACGATTCCCCAGGCCAAGAGCAAAGGCATGTGAACTCAGGGTCACAGCATCTGCTTGGAGGAATCTGTTCACCTTAGGTATTGAACAATGACCTCTTTCCAGACAGCTACTGCGGCTTTTAATCTTTGCACTGAAATTAGAAGTCTGGAGCCTCAATATTCATTGGATCTGAGCCTATGTGACTTTTCCACAGCCAGAAAAAAGAATGGAAAGCCTTCCCGCACAACCCCATCTTCACTGCTTCTCATCTGTGTAGGTGAAATGCTACTTCCCCCAGCCCATACTTCATAGATGCTCCTAACATCGATCTTCTAACCATACTCTAACATGTAATACCTTACCCGAATATTCCACACCTGTCCTTAGTGAGTAAACTTCAATTCTTAATAAACATTAGCATTACTGGCAAATTTAGGCCAACTACAAAACACACTGCTCTCCTAGCCATAGAGTATTTCCTAATGTGAGAGGAGAAATATATCTTACAGCCACTCATTACTCTTCAATGTCTTTCCTCATTTTAGGTGCCCTAACCAAATCATTAAAGAAATGAACATCTTTTTTTCAGAGCAAGTCCATATTATTAAGCAAAACGGGATTACAAGGTCAGTAACAGGCCGGGGAGGCTGGAAGTCTGCGTGCTGTGGGTGGTGGAAGGGAGTGATGTCACACTAAGATAGATGTGAGGGAAACACTGGATATTAAACTAATTATTTCTCTGTGTTTTGTGTCTATGCCTGATTATTTGGTCTAGTAACCTACTCCCAAACTTGAAGATTTTTCTGTATGCATACATACAAACACACACACACACACGCACGCACAAAATACGCACTTGTTCACTATATATGAATGTCCCGTGCCATTTTATTTTCAGTCTTGGGGAAACTGCGAGAACATTGCCAAGCGTGTTCTCAGTTCTACTCTGTAGAGGCCTGAACTAAAATTACGACTGAAAAGCAAATGCAGTGACCTTTAAAGGACTCGAGAAGAAGCTATTTCCAGTACATTACTAAATGCTATATTTTAAAGGTTCTAACCTTATTTGCTACAAGTGTATAATATCAGGAAAACCTTGTGAGTGAAGGTTCTGCATTCATCACATAGCCCAAGTCACTTACGGAAGAGATGGAGAAAGTTATTACTTTCCCCCTTGCAGACGTTAAAGTTCAACCCCCTTTCCTGTAGTGTTTTGCAGCATTAAATAAGGTTCAGGGATCACTTTAAGAATTACAGGCTTCTCAACTTAACAAAAATATAGTTTCCTGCAAGCAGCCATAGATGCATCATCAAACAGGGAGAGCAATTTATGAGATACGCATGTCCTACAAGGCTCAAACAAGCTAAGGGGAACCGGGAGCTGCTATCTGGTATCGCCATAGCATAAAGTTTATTGAACGAAATACTCTTTTACGAGAATTATAATAGAAATTGATTTACAAGATACAGTTTAAAAGTAAAAGATAGGACAACAAAAGACATGTCATAAACTCTTGTGAGGCCACCCTTAAGCCTAGAGTTTAATTGCATCAAGTAAGTAACAAGAGGTGTGTGATGGTGTGTTTGTGTAGTGCTTTATTTAATGTCTGACAGTCAACAGAGACTTTGTGTTTTGATGCTTAGAAAACCATAAAGTGAAATGTTAACTTTGCTTTATTTATTATTATTATTGATTGATTTATATTGTACTTTTCGTATGTATAATGGTACTCTACACCAAATAAATCAGGGAGCATAAAACCTTCATCACAGCAAATAAAGAACGAAAGCAGGCAGAACCAGAAATGTCAATAAAATGCAAAAGTGGTTAGTAAACAAGTGTGCGGTTTATCTGATTTTTATAAATTTGTCTGGAATTAGCTGTATGGGATATTGTGGTGTCAAATATTTCACTAGATAAGTTCCTAATAAGAAAATACAACGTATCAGGTAACAGACAAATAGAAGAGGTGGAAAATGCAAATACCACAAACCAGAGCTACAGTGCAGCTTGCACAGTGGAATATAAATTGAATCAGGAAACAACATTAAGAAAATATGCAAGAATATGCAAGACATTTCTTAAAAAGCACTGTAACATTTATAATCAAGAAATATCTAATGCAAAGACAATCTGCTACCATTCAGATCTCATCCCTGCTATCCAAGTCCCTGGCCCCGTAAGCTATAGCATGGGCTTAGCCATAAGCTTACAATTAAGCACACAGTTTATAGAATCACCACTAGATATTACATATGAAAATGAGAAAAAGTTGAAGAAAAGCTCCAAAAATACTGCCCAAATTATTTTTTTACATTTCATTTTGGCCATCAAAAAATACCTCCATTCATTTCAGTATAACAGGATTGTGTCCTTAAAGAGCTTAAAGAGTTACAGGCCCTGGATGTGCTTTAAAGCACTACAGGAAATCACAGGCACAGATACGGTACTTGACCTTTAGTGGTGCAATGAAACCACTAAAATATATGTTAGGCTGCAAAATGCTGAAATCTTCTACTGTGAAACAAAACAGGTATTGATCTTTCCTATACACCTTTTAGTACGACAGTAAGTCAAACATAGTTGGTGCCAGATGATTCTGGTTGTTTGAGGTATCATGCAACATGTTCAGTAAAAGTCAAGAGCAGTGAGATTTTAGTACTTTTGCAGCTTGGTTTTCTGAATTAAATTAACCAAAACTGTGGGTTAAATGAATGCATCACCAATGTCTCTCTCTACCTTACATGAAGTGAAGCTCTGTGGAAACCTACGCATGGCCCCCAATGCTGCCAAGTTTGACAGGCAAGAGGATGAAGTTCTGCTGGATGGACACGAGACAATGTTTGGATGAACACAGTTGGATTTCTGAGTTAACCACTAGGCAGAAAACCAAAGGAAGACTTTCAAAGATCCCTATGTAATGGAGGAGTCCATGTCTCATCAAAAACCAATTACAAATTTCACCTCACATGAGTCTAGAATAACTTGAGGATTTGACCATTAACAGTTTTTTAAATTATTTTAAACTACTGAATTAGCTAACCCTGAAATGGAAGCATAGCAATGTATTTTTTACTTTTTAAGAACAAATGCTTCTCAAAAAGCCTTTATAAGGTAAGTAACACCTGATGGTAACAAATTCTAATGAGAAACAGTTTCATACATCAAATATATTCCTGCACTTCTGCAACCCAGAACACAGTGTTGATTTTTACAGACAGATATGTAAGCAAGGATGGATTAGTCTTTGCGATTTTGGATATGAGTCTGCAAAACTGCTTCTCCCTCCCCACTGCAGGTCCAAGAGGCTGAAGGCACACAGTACTCTCTAGTATATCCTTTGCGCTCTCCTGCTGTATGATCCTACTTTAAATACAAAGATCTCAGTGACGTTACTGCTGGTTGCTGTGGAAATTCTTGAGAGATCACAGAGGTCTCAATGAAAACAGCAGGAACTGACAGATTAAAAGTGGTTTTCAAAATATCCACAGAGCTCCGTACATTTAAAATTTGTAATTAAAATCCACAGAGAATAGGTCTCCTATTCTTAGTGACCCTTCATAGGTCACTATGTGGTCTAAGGATACTCATGGACTCTATGCAGAAGTCCAGGGCTGGTTGTCTCTATGCACATGTTTTAGTACTAGTTAAGAGAGGCGATGTGTTCTACAAAGGCATATCAATCCAACTCCAAACTGAGCTACCCACACTGCTGTGCTGGTTTTGGCTGGGGTAGAGTTAGTTTTCTTCATAGTAGCTAGTATGGGGCTGTGTTTTGGATTTGTGCTGAAAACAGTGTCGATAACACAGGGATGTTTTCGTTATTGCTGAGCAGTGCTTGCACAGTCAAGGCCTTTTCTGCTTCTCACCCCACCCCACCAGCGAGGAGGCTGGGGGTGCACAAGAAGCTGGGAGGGGACACAGCTGGGACAGCTGACCCCAACTGACCAAAGGAATATTCCATACCATATGATGTCATGCTCAGAATATACAGCTGGGGGAAGAAGGAGGAAAGGGGGGACGTTCAGAGTGATGGCATTTGTCTTCCCAAGTAACCGTTACGCGTGATGGAGCCCTGCTTTCCCGGAGATGGCTGAACACCTGCCTGCCGATGGGAAGTCGTCAATGAATTCCTTGTTTTGCTTTGCCTGCATGCGCAGCTTTTGCTTGACCTATTAAACTGTCTTTGTCTCAACCCACAAGTTTTCTCACTTTCACTCTTCTGATTCTCTCCCCCATCCCACCGGCGGGGAGTGAGCGAGCGGCTGTGTGGTGCTTAGTTGCCGGCTGAGCTTAAACCATGACAACTGCCTACTTTGAGTACCTAAACACCAAGCAGAGGGAAGATCCTTAACTGAGATACTCAAGGCTGTTTTGTAAAGGCATCCCCCTGTTGCCTATCAAAGTCCTTGAGTTGTTGCTTCTTCTCCACTCCAAGGTAGCTTTTCAGGACTACTAAGTCTGTGCTATCAGGCAGGTGGGGGGCTCCTGTTCTCCAAACAAGGGGAGCAACATCAGCATTGATGACCCAACCTTGCCATCCTTGTATACTCAAAATCTAGTCCTATAGCTATATTGGTGCTATGTGACAGCGCCAATCCGAGCAGCAAGGTCAGAACTGCACACTAGCAAGAATGTAGGTCTTCAGCTGACTCCAACAGTTCGTGCACAGCAAGTGTGGAGAGTCAGCACCGCTGAACCTTATTAGTAACTGCAGCTGGGTTCCTCTCAGCTAAATCTGCCTCATCCGCAAATGACCACTGGAACATGAAAAAAACAGATGACTTGCCATACCTTAAGTGAAAAAAATATGATTGAATAAATCCCAAGCATAAGACTTTGTGCCTAATTAGTTAAATCCCCTTAAGACATTTAAAAAAAAAATTGCTAAAAGGGCTCTCAGTAATTTGTAATAAGATGCTTAGATAATGTGCTCACTATCAAGGGAAGTTTCCAGTTTCACTGTACTCCATTTTTTAACATCTTGGCAAAGACCTTTTTCTCCCTCTCATGCTAAAGACCTCCCATTGACACTGTAATGTTAGCCTGGGAGCAGCTGGTCACTATTTCTAATGAATGGCAGGTGAGAGAGTTTTTCACGCCAAACTAACACGCACACAAAACTGAATTCTCCATCCTAATTTCCTTCCTTTAGCAGTTTTAAAGAAGCCCGAGACAAGGCTGTTTGGGAAAGTTAAGCGTTCACCTTACACAAGGAGGCTGGCTACAGGGGACCAAAAGCAAAGGAAAAAGCTCTGAGAAGGAGCTGCCTGGCCTTTGGCTTGGCACCGATACACTCCTACCCTACACGGTGCTTTAGCAGGGCACCGGTGGCCAACACAGGCCAGATGGGTACCTGAGCCTGATATGCCACAAACAGATGAAATCTCTTTTGGAGCTGGCCCAGAATGAAACGGGCTTTCTCCGTAAAATAAGAAAGCAAAATCAGTTGAAAGGACTAATTAAAACATTAGAATTTCTCTCCATGTCTGATTTTCGAGGGATTTTCTGGGTTTGATTCTATTTTTGCCTTCTTAATATTTAATATACTTAATTTAGATGTATTTCAGACTTGAAACTTTATTTCAGAATAAGAAATTTAAAAGACCTTGTCTTTTTCAGTAATTTTTTGTATGAATAGTTTTAGTTCTTTTGAAACTGCATTTTTTCATCCCTGTGAATAAACTGATTGAATAACAACTGTTGCCTGCTCCCTATCTACCAACATGAAACACATGAGAAAACTCCGCATCAAACTTCATATCCAAACCTTTCATCAAAGGATAGATTTAAACCATGTATGTTTAAAGTGGAGCTGCATAATACTGTAAAGATGCCAACCAAAGATGCCTCTGCTGACAGTAGTGGTCCTGGCCTTTTAGCACACTGTGATTAGAATCTGCTCTGGAGACCGGACTATTTTGATGGGCTGGATGAGGACTGACTGCTCAGTCTATCATTTTGGGTGTGCTGATGCTCCTCCCAATTTCTGCACATGAAGAGTGCAAACAACAAAAATGCTGAGTAGCCTCAATTGACGCAGTTTTTACAGAAATCAAGGGCATTCAGAAACAACCAGGACTGCCTCCCCCACCTTTTTTTTTTTTTTTTAAAGTTCATCAAAATACATTTTTACATTGCTTCAGCTTTTCTTTTTGTGCCAAGTTCCAGCAATAAACCTGCTTTATTAAACTGACATTTTGCAAGTAGTTAGTCCTGAAAATTGACTAAGCCCTTTTGGTATTAGAAAAATCATTCTGGAGGCAGCTGAAATATTAAATGAAACAAAAAAAAAAAAAGCTAATGGAACGGCAGGAAATCTGATTAATTTCTTTTTTTCGCAGAGCAATGCTGATGAAGCAAGATAGCCGTTTTATTCAGCAATGAGGTAATTTGTTTGGCAAAAATAGAAACTACCTGAATCTGGGCTGAAAATCTAAACCGTGCTTTAGCTGAAGTTCAGAAATATTATTTAAGTTCACTTGAATTGTGTTTTCATATTCCCACTCTAATTACGACGAACTGGCACCCATACCAAATTAGGAACGGCCAAGAGGTGGATGGGAAAGTTGAAGAACAGCAAAGTTCTGCCTGAAGCAAAGAGGGTGATTCATTTGGAAGGAGGCTTTCTGAGGAATCAACATTCCAACTTAGTTACCTGGTAGTTTGGGGCAATTAGATTGGATATTTGAAACTGCAGCCGAGTTACTGGTCCCGTGAATTAATTTTATTATTCTCTCTTTAGTTAACTAAGCTCACCCTGAGAATCAAGGTTTCTAAGTGAATTTGGAAGTGGGATTTAAAAAGAGCTTTTCAAAGCAAACATTAAATATGTATAGTATATGGATATACCACCTTATAATAGTTGTAGGAAGACTGGGAACATAATGCATGCAAATTCCCATCAACATTGTGAACCATTTTTCTTCTCTATCCTTTCTGCAATTTTATGGAAAATTAAAGGTGTGTAGTTGCACACTCAAAGCAGATAGACAGGTACTGCACATACGGTCGTACGGTTTTTTTTAGCTAAACACACCATGCTGAACTGTATGCACTTCACTGAAGTGCCTAAATCAGATGGGTAATTCCAAAGAACGATTCAATGCACCCAAAAGCCAAGCTGTCCTCCCTCTATGTATCTCTACCGAGCCCAGAGAGAGTCTACAGTAATTAAAACCTTATTTAAAACCTTATTTAAGTGCTTGTATTTTCAAGGGATGAAAGCAGGCTTTATGTGCATATTATTTTGTGGATTCAAATGCAGCTCTGTTTTGTGAAAACTTTCTTATTGCCATGAGTTTTGGTAATTCCAAGGTTAATGAAGACAATTTCAGAATAGTAGTCCATCTGATAATTTGTAAACTCTTGCCAGTTAGTATAAGGCCTTGGTTTTGTTTCTGTAGCAAAACAGGTAAATTTTTCATTATGTTTCTTTCCAACCCGCTTGGAGGAAAAGTGACAACCATTATTGCTGCCTAATAAAGCTAAGACCCTGTGTTACACTGCTCTGAACAGAAATGCATCAGGCAAGGAGTAGCTTGCATTTCATTCTTGGGACAGAAAGAACATGATGGTTGTGAAAGGAAAATGAGATTATACCAAACGGAACAAAAACTAGAACTGGGAGCAAAACCAACCAATTCAGAGCATCGCTGCAAGCTTACTATTATTACGGATGACTGTTTTACCTTATGAACCAGGTTTTCATTATGTTTCTGATAAAGCTACATTTGGAAAAGGACTGTTTTCTTGCCCTGCTTTGAGAGGATTTTGCTTACCATTTGGGTTGTGTGGCACCATTACGTGAATTTCACTGGTGAGTAGATTTAATAAAGAAAGCTGCAGAACGATATACTGAAGTCACGTACGTGCCTTCTGCTCTTTAAATCACGGTAGTTGAAACAAAACAAAACAAAACAAAAAACCCAACCCTCTCAGCTCTGCAGGCTGGTACAGCCCCGAATCATTAATCTCTCCAAGTGGCTAGCTTAGTCTAGTTTCTGCAACATCATCATACGTTGCAGTCCATGTCCACATCCAAGAACGTACACTGATCTGGGAACTCTTGATTTAATACATGTTGCCACACTGCCCTTGACCTCAGAAGGACTTTGAAGTTTTCTGGCTGGAGATGAAAGTTACAGTATGTGTGGCAGAGCCAGGCTGTAGAGTAAGAAAGAATTGCTAACTCAACAACTTGTTAAAAGACATATTTCCAGAACTTTTTTTTATTATTTATTTTTTTAAAACTAATAAACACACTATTTCCAGCATTTCAGTCCTCTTGTTCAGATTGATTAGATGAGAGATGAATTTGAACAGACAGATAGATTAAATCAAGAGTTATGGGTAAATTATTTCCAGTCCTCCAAGTCTGGCCTGATGGTATCCATTTCCTAGTCCTCCTTAAGGATTTCTGCTGGAGTGTGGCCTATAAAGCTTCGATCCCTGTGCGCATCATCAGGTTATGAGTGGCAATTAGATGCGATCTCAGGATATCTTCCCAGAGAGGGCTTTACTCTTTGGAAGTTGTAAGAGGAGACCAGATTCAGAAGCTACTTGTTGGCAATGTTACTTTCCAAAAGAATAAAGAACTTGCTCAGGCGTTTGATATAGTGTGACCAAATCTGTGTGAAAAACAAGAACGATGAAACTCCCCGAGATTATTGTTTGCCTCCCTGTCATATGTTCATGCTGTTCGGACCCAAAGCAGACATCTGTTGGACAGCTTAGTCATGTTGTAAAAAGGCCAGATGTAATTAACGTGTGTACTCATTTCTTGCCAATCAAAAGGAACTGAAAAAAGAGCACAAAACCAGAACACCAGATCACAGTTTTCTCTTTCTCATAAAGGATCACATTTTCATGAGCAGAAGCCTTATGCTTCAATCTGCTGGGCAGAGGTTCAGCCACAGGCAGGCAGGCTTTTAGCAGAAAAAAATCCTTGCCAGATCTCTCTTTGGACCTCTCAAAACGTACTGCGTTTTCATACCAGCAAAAAAGCAGAATCAGCTCTTGATATCGCTCTGTGCATGAAGAACGCTAGATTTGCACAGACAAATAAGGAGACAGGAACAGTTTTTTATTTCATGAGAGCCAAGGATGAACAAGGTTTGACAACCTCGACACTGGGTATCTAATATTGAATTACTCTGACTTTGGACAAAGAGGAGTCAAGTAGTCAAAAGCAAAAAAAAGAGTTAAGACCACCTTGTGAATCAAAGAGCTTGCAGGAAAAAAAAGCATCATCTGTTTTTTATGTCCAGATTGGATAAACTAGAAGTTATGGGCATAAACTGCCGTCTGAGAGATTCAGGTTGGACACTAGCAACAAGTTACTGATCGTAAGAGTGCAGACTCGAATTAGATGGCATGGAAAGAACAGCGCATGATGAAGTCTTCAGCACTAGGGATTTGTAAGAACAAGTTCAACAAGCATCTATTCAGAAAGTTAAAATCAGTCCTGCTCTGGGCAGAGGACTGGATTAGATGATCTTGTCCTTTGGGTGACTGATCACCAAGATCCTAAACTCCATGTTGAATCAAAGCACTTGCTTTGCCTGCACCTCCTGGGAATCGGTTCTGTCATAATTGTTAACCCTTTTCCAAGAAATCCCTATCTTTTAGGTTCACAGCAAGAAGAGTTCAGCATTACTAGAAGACTGTAATACCCTTTAACCAACAAAACACTGTAAAATTGCCAAGTAAGAGAACAGAATGTCATCTCAAGGATGCCCCCACCAATTAGAAAAGCTCAAACTTCAAGTTAAGCAAAATCATTTGGCCATCTTGCTAAAATGTGTTATGATTTATGGTATTCAGGCACAGGAAACACCAGGAAAAGCAGCAATACACAATCCTTTTTCTTTTTTTTTCTCCCCTACCAGACAGTGAATTGGTTTGTGAACTACAATTATTTACTGCATAATGTCCTGGAAGTACTTCACCAAAACAGCTCCACACCATCACAGGTTTACAAAGCATTTGCAAAACAGATTTTCAGTAACTGAAGTACTGGCAGACATATGGGCTGTTTGATTCTCCACACCATGATGCTGGTATCACTCCTTTGAATCAAGTATCAGGACTAAACCCATCCTTTGGCAGGATCAAGAGCGTACTGAGTGCAGGTTAGCAACTCCAGTACCTTTTATTTTTTTTCCCCGATTTATTTCTGAAACACTATTCTCAACCTGTTCCTGGTCAGAACTGTTCCTTATTGCTGGAAATCTCTTCTAATTCACTATTTTACCCAGTGTTTCCTATTAATTCACTCTAGGCAGCTCCCTGCTCAGTACATTACATAGACCTGAGTTGTTTTTCAAGGCTAGCTAGCTCTCTGCACTGACCGGGTAAAGGGGACACAGCTGGAATTTAGGCAGCCTGCATATGGCTGCTTTCTACTGGGTTACACACATTCATATAATTAAGGAGGAAAAAGCCCTTTCACAGACATGCCCGCATGCAATGACTATTAAGAGAAGTCCTACCGATGTAAGTGGATTGAATGATATGCTTAAAATTACAAGCAGGACCAACTACTGATGACTTCCTTTTACTGTTCCTGCTAAAGGGCTCTGTTCACCATACAGGTGCTGACAGATTGTTTGATGAGATTTTCAAGTTCAAGAGATGAACAAAAGCAAATATTAAAACCAAAAGAGAAGGATCTATTTTCATCCTGTTCTTTCGTACTTCAAAAAGTGGTACTTCTGTTTCCCTCTTCCCACTTGCTCTATCTCAGTTAATATGCCTCAGGTCACCTAGAGTAGTTAAGCAATCTTGAAGTGCTAGTGAACTGATCCAAAAAGGAATTTTTACACCTAATTAATATGAACATTTAAGAAGGGGAGGGTTGTTTTTTTTTTTACTTTGGATTATTGAAAGCAGACGTGTTGGATCAGAGATGGACTTACAGAGTCACTGAGGGAGGACACACTGCATCCACACTGACCATCAAAAACATATGTGTGTAAGTCTAGGCTAGTCATCAAGGCTGCCTACAGACAGCAGAGAAGGATAGGTATCTTCAGGGTATGATTCAGCCCATCCTAAAATAACTGCCAAGGACAATACAGATGAATCACTCCATGCAAGTGATCATTTCTCTCCCACCAACTACAGACAGAGCCTATACCATTAGGTTAAAGACAACAAATTCCTAAGTGCTTAATATATGTTAGATGAGAAAAATCTCCTCAGAAACTCAAAAGTCAACCCCAAATTGAAGCCAATCTTTTGAATCAGATCTCTTTTTTCTTCTGTTTTGTTCAATGTCTTCATCAATGATCTGG
>WAAD01000944.1:26237-58243 GCA_013389945.1 Fregata magnificens | reverse complement strand
GGCTGCCTCTCCAACATTCCCCCCCCAACCCCCGCTGTGGGCTGGGGGTGGGCGGCATCTTGGGAGGGGGCGGCCAGGACAGCCGACCCGGGCTGACCGGGGCTATTCCATATCATATGATGTCTGCTCAGGGATAAAAGCTGGGAGGAAGGAGGAAGTGTGTGGGGCATTCGTGGTTTGGGACATTTGTCCTCGGGAGCAGCCGCGGCACATGCTGGGCCCTGCTTCCCGGGAGGGGGCTGGACGTCGCTGCTGGTGAGAGGTGGGGAGTGGGGTCTGTGTTGTCCTTTCCCTTTTGTTTCCGCACGTGGTCTTTGTTTTATTAAACTGCTTTTGTCCTGACCCAGGAGGTTTCTTTCCACCTCATTTTCTCCCCCTGCCCTGCTAAGGAGGGGAGTGATAGAGCGGCTTGGTGGCACCCAGTGTCCAGCCAGCATCAAACCACCACAAAAGCATTGTGTGTTGCTGTTCTATTCAAATGCATAGTACCCTTCTCTCTCTACACAGAATTTTCTATTCCATCATTTTGTAGATGCAGGTTGAGAAATCATTGGAATAGTAAGTTCCCCTGTTCCCCTGTTCCAAAGATCCTGCAAAAACCACCTGCTTAAGGAAAAAAAAATAAAGACTGAATATAGCATAAAAACACCCAGGTAAGAGAAAACACCCTAGGCAGAATTATTTGCAGTATTCCAGAGTTCCTAAATGTCTGGGTTTTTTGGATACCATGCACTCTGACACAATATCATTAATGTCACAGTATTCTATTTATTATTAAACATCACTTCTGAACAGCCACTGCAGATATTTTAGCCACATTATCATCAGTCCAATTGAAACAGGATTAGTAGGTGCGCTTTATCCCAGTGAATAGCCAGTGCATAGACACCTGTCTAAGTTATCCTAGCAATCTCACAACCAGATTTGCTTGCTTAAACAAAACAAGAAGGTCTGCCAACTGCCTACAGCACAGCAATGCTGATACGCTCACAATATGGACTCCCACAGTATAGATTAGTCACAATGTTAAAATCTTATGTTTATTTGCAATCAGTGCTTCTAATACACAAATAGTGATTTGCATCATAAACTGAAGAATGGGAGAAAAAAGCCCTTAATCCCAAAGCCTGTATGCTAAACCACCTGCAACAGCAGCAATATGTAGTTTTGTCCTGTCGTTCTCCAGTTGCTTTCCCTAGGTTGACTTTATCCACCTGCAGCAGTTGAGTACAACTAACGGTGGTACAGACATCATCACAAAGAGCTCAGTTTTTATTTGCTTCTATGGTGAAACAGTCATAGCTGGGATTATTACAATTCAAGAGTGGGCTGGTTTTGGCTGGGGTAGAGTTAATTTTCATCACAGTAGCTAGTATTGAGCTATGTTTTGGATTTGTGCTAAAAACAGTGTTGATAATACAGGGAGGTTTTCGTTACTGCTGAGCAGTGCTTGCCCAGAGTCAAGGCCTTTTCTGCTTCTCACCCCACCCCACCAGCGAGTGGGCTGGGGGTGCACAAGAAGCTGGGAGGGGACACAGCCGGGACAGCTGACACCAACTGACCAAAGGGATATCCCACACCATATGGCGTAATGCTCAGCATATACAGCTGGGGAAGAAGAAGGAAGCAGGGAATTTTCGGAGTGATGGCGTTTGTCTTCCCATGTAACTGTTAGACATGATGGAGTCCTGCTTTCCTGGAGATGGCTGAACACCTGCCTGCTGATGGGAAGTAGTGAATGAATTCCTTGTTTTGCTTTGCTTGCGCACGCGGCTTTTGCTTTACTTATTAAACTGTCTTTATCTCAACCCACAAGTTTTCTCATTTTTACTCTTCCAATTCTCTCCCCCATCCCACCGGGGGGGAGCAAGCGAGCAGCTGTGTGGTGCTTAGTTTCTGGCTAGGGTTAACCACGACAGTCCTTTTTGGCGCCCAACGTGGGGCTCGAAGGGTTCGGGATAATGACAGACTTGATTGGAATGTGCTAGATGGAATTTATAGCTGTTATTGCTGTTTAGCTATTAATTGGCAGGCTCCTGTGCTTGCCATGGGTCTTGCTTGCCTTACTGTATATTAGAGTCTAGTGCTCGTTAGTGGCTGCTTTTTGCTTTCGCTGCTTGCTGTACTGCTGTGCTGTGTATCATCTTACTCTGCTGTGCCTGGGAACGTTTTGATAACAACAACGGTGATGCGCCTGGGCTGGCAGATGGCCAGGGCATTGCTGCTGCTTCTGTGCTGCTGTACTGGCCAGGCTGGAACTCCAGTGTGAACTTGAGTCGAAGGGACTGTGACCTGTGGATGAGTCCATGAGGGAGCAGGACACCCTGAAGCGTCTGTGGCCGTGGATAAGTCCGCGCCAAAGCAGGTACATCTTGAAGTGTCTGTGGCCATGGTTATGGCTGTGCCACAGCAGGTATATCTCTGAAAGCATTGTGGGCCATGGAGAAGGCCATGCCAGAACAGGTGCACCTTGAAGTGTCTGTGGCTGTGGATAAGTCTATGCCGCAGCAGGTATACCCCTGGAGAGACTGGCTTATAGATAAGGCTCCACCTGGAGCAGGTACACTAAGGGACTGCGGTCTGTGAATCAGTCCAAGCTGGAGCAGGGGCAAGGAGTGGAGTTCTTTGCAATGTTAAACCCTATGGTCTGGCCCAAAGGGATCAGGGCTGGAGACTGTAATGGAAATACCTTTAAATTGTTGTAACCCAGGATTTGAGTTGCATGTTATGGGAATTACTATAGAAGGAACCACCTGAACCAGTGAAGGACAAGCCTTACAAGAAGCAGTGCAAGTGCAGCAGTGACGTCACCTGAGCTGGCTTTGGTGCCTGGTAACTCCACGCATTACACCGCCTCTCCTATCCTGAGTGACCACCATAACAGATGGAGCCCAAAGTCATGGAATAAATGAACTCAGTGGACATTTTGTGGACATTTGAGGACATTTTATGGACATTTTACAAGGGTGGCCCATAGACTAAGGGAATGATATCTGTGTATTATATCAAAGAATGGGAACGGTGGTGGTGGGTAATGAGAATTTATTGGATAGTGTGAGACCTGAGCATGATGTAAATGGTGTGGAATAAGGGGTGGAGAATGTGCTGGGTTTGTCTGGGACAGAGTTGATTTTCTTCACAGTAGCTAGTATTGAGCTATGTTTTGGATTTGTGCTGGAAACAGTGTTGGTAATACAGGGATGTTTTAGTTACTGCTGAGCAGTGTTTACACAGAGTCAAGGCCTTTTCTTCTTCTCACACCCCCCCACCAGCGAGTGGGCTGGGGGTGCACAAGAAGCTGGGAGGGGACACAGCCAGACAGCTGACCCCAACTGACCAAAGGGATATCCCATACCATATGACGTCATGCTCAGCATATAAAGCTGGGGGAAGAAGAATGAAAGGGGGGACATTTGGAGTGATGGCATTTGTCTTCCCAAGCAACCGTTAGACATGATGGAGCCCTGCTTTCCTGGAGATGGCTGAACACCTGCCTGCCGATGGGAAGTAGTGAATGAATTCCTTGGTTTGCTTTGCTTGTGTGAGTGGCTTTTGCTTTACTTATTAAACTGTCTTTATCTCAACCCACGAGTTTTCTCATTTTTACTCTTCCAATTCTCTCCCCCATCACACCGGGGGGGAGTGAGCAAGTGGCTGTGTGGTGCTTGGTTGCCAGCTGGGGTTAAACCGTGTCAAAGAGCAAAAGCAGTCAATTAGGAAGAACCTAGGGAAAGATTTGAACCATCACTAGCATCAAATTATGACAGATCACATTAGAATAAAGTAACTGTTCAGTTTATTCAATTGGGTTTGCATCAGTAAGTCTAACAGTAAGATTCTCAGGATCTGTCTGTTAGGATTGTTATTGGTCAGGTAAGAGTATTGAAAGTTTTAATTTCATTTAAAAGCGGTTCTATCTTTCATGCCCAGAGCATGGTGGGTACTTAAACTGAAAACTGCATAGCCTAAACAGAGGAAAGTCTCATTAGTGAAGCACATATTTAGCTTATATATTCACAGAGTACAGGCTTTCACTTTAAACACAATCTTATTTGTTTTTTTCCTTCTAAATTAGCTAATCCATGGGTGGGAGAGGGGAGTGGATGTTAAGATTCATTAGCACTAGCAAAAATAGTTCACTTGATTTACATGGATCTCTGTATAGAAACCTTACTTAAAATAGGATTCTCGAGATGAAACCTGCCTTACTGTAAGTATCATATATAACTAAATATTGGCCAAGGCTACCATTTCCAAGGATAAGAGATTACAGTTAAGCACCTGAGTCCTTCTTTAGGAGCTCACATTTAGAATGATAAAAGGGATGCAGTGACGCATTGTAGACCATGTTAAATACACGTTAACTAGGTTTTCTGGCATGAGCTACCAACTGGCTCTGTGGTAGAATTAAAGAGAAAATAAGAAAAAGTTTCTCTCTGATATATAAAGTCCTTCTTAGAATGAGTTCTGGATACTGCTTATTTCATGCAAAATAAACAGCCTTTATCCCAGAAAGTATATCTATTCAGGACTAAGAAAGTTTACCCTTCTTTTCAGGTATGTACTTAGAGGCTCTATACTCTTGATACTAGAAATAGCTCCTAGCTCATAAAGGAACACACAAAAGCAGAGCTACATCCCAAATGCCTTGATTTTCATTTTAGTCCAAAACCAATCTTAGAATGGGTGGGAAGGAACCTCTGGAGGTCACCTGGTCCAGCCCCTCTTTCAAAACAAGGCCAATGTAGATTAGGTTGATCATTTTCAGTCAAACTGAGTATTTTCAAGAATGGAGATTTCAGTCTCTCTGGGCAACCTTATATCTAATCAGAATTTCTTTTGTTGCAACTTGCCTCAATTACCTCTCATCCTTTCACTGTGCACCTCGGGGATGAGTAAGGCTTTATTTTCTCTGTCTCCTCCCATTAGGAATTTGAAGATAGCAATTCACCCTGAGCTTTCTCTTTATAAGGCTGAACAAACCTATCTCTCTCAGCCTCTGCTCATAGGTCAGGTGCTCCGGTCTCCTAACAGTCTGGACAACCCTCCACTGGACTTTTTCCAGTTTGTCAATCTCTTTCTTATGCTGAGGAACCCAAACCTGACCGCAGCACTCCAGATGCAATATAACAAAAGCACTCTAGATGCAATATTACAAATGCTGAGTAGAAAGAAATAATCAGTTCCCTCAATCTCTTGGCAACGATCCTTTTGATACGGCCCAATATACTGTTAACCATCTGAAATGCAGGACTTTGCACAAATCCTTCCTGAATTTCATGAGATTCATATTGGCCCATTCCTCCAGCCTGACTAGGTCTCCTTGAATGGCAGCCCTGCCACAGAGCACATTGACTTCATCCGCCAGTTTGGTATCATGCACAAATTTGATGAGGGTCCATGCCGCCTTCTCCCCCAGATCACTGATAAACATATTAAACAGGCTAAGTCCCAGGACAGACCCCAGAAGAACTTCACTTGAGCTGACCTCCAGACAGAGTACAAATCATTACCCAGTATCCTTTGAACCCAGTGATCCAGACAGTTTTTCATCAATTTAATGTTCTACCCATCTAAACTGTAAAGTCCCAACATTGATATAAGGATTCATAGGAAACCATGTTGAAAGCCTGGCTAAAATAAAGATTGAAGACCACTACCACTGTTCTCCTGTCACACACAGACTTAGGTTTTTTACTTATAAAAGGCAATCAACTTGGCCAGAGCATAATTTACCTGTTGTGCATCTATACTGGATATTTCCATTCACCACCTTCTCCTTCATTTGCCCAGAAATGGTTTACAAGAGGAGTTACTCCATGATTTTTCGAGAAACCAAGGTGAGGCTGACCTGCCCTTAGTTAACTTATCATTTTTGCCCTTTCTGAAGATGGTTGTGGCATTTTCCTTTCCCCAGTCATCAGGGAACTCCTCCAATCTCCACAACCTTTCAAGGACCTCTGAGAGTGACCTCACTATGACATTGGCCAAATCTCTCAGTACTCACAGATGCGTCCCTTCTAGTCCCATGGATCTGTATACATTGAGATTACTCAGGAGGTCACTGACTTATTCCTTTTCCACTATTTGGCTTACCTAACACCATCCCTACATACCCAAGCAATGTTTCTAAGTAAGTTCCTCCTGCATAGCCTGCCCTCACTTCCACTTCTATAAATGTTCTTTTTGCACTGGACCCCAGTCAGGTCCTTGTTTAACCAAGATGAACTCCTGATATATCTATTCATTTTTGTGAGTACTAGGATGGGTCATTCTTTTGTTTGGAGGAGACTGTGCTTGAAGATCTGCTAACTCTCATGAGCTCCTTTGTCCTTCAATACTGCTTCCCACCAGATTATACCTCCCAGTTGTCTGAATAAACTGAAGTCTACTTTCTTGAAATTTGGGATCTGTGTTCTGCTGCTTGTCTTCCTCACTCCCCTCAGGATCTTGAGCTCTGCAATTTCATGATCACTACAGCCAAGCCTGTCATTTATTATCACATCCCCAACAAGCTCTTCAGAGGTCATGAGTAGCAATGTCCAGGAGAACATCACCTCCCATGCAGCATCTGTGTTAAGTTATACATGGCATCCTGCAGAAATTTCTGAGATTTCCTCTGTCTTGCTGTACCGCCCTTTTGTCAGGTGTCAGAGAGGTTTAAGTCCCCTGCGAGAAGTAGAGTCTGTAATATACAGACTTTGGTCAATTGTTTAAGGAAGGTGGTCCATTTATTCACCCAGATTTGGAGGGTCTGTAACACACTCCCACCACGATGTCACACTTACTGGCCTCTCTTCTGATCCTGACCTGCAAGCTCTCGACTACGCTGTTGCCCATACCACGGAAGAGCTTCACACATTCAAGCTGCTCCTTTACATCGGCAGCAATCCCCTTTCTCTTCACCTCTGTCTTTCTTACAGACTTTCTTTCCATCCATCTCAGCACATCAGGCATGTGAGTGACCCCACTAAATCTCAGACATTCCTGGGATCTCATGAAATCTGCTTCTACTCCTACCAAAGACTTTCCTCTTCACCAGCAGGACTGAGAATAAAACCCGGAGTCCCATGCTGTTCTCCCTTGCTTTAAGAGCCCTCTAGTCACTCTTGCTAGCCTCAGGGTCTTCCTTGGCAGTGTCATTGGTGCCCACGTGGATGAACATGCAGTGGAGTGCATAAAGAGTGCATAACCTTTCTCTCATTTATCATAGTTCTAATAGCACACAGGACGTCATGCTCCTGCATAGTATCCAGTACTTTAAAATATAAAATACCACTGGTTATACAACACTTATCACTGCTATGTGCAGTTTTCATTAGAATCTTACAATTTGTGCAGCAATACATTTGCACATGGTATAATCCCCATTTCAGAAAGACAACTTCTCATATTAAATATCTAGTGACTTCACAAAAGAAAAGAACATTTTCATAATTTGTTGACTATGTGCCAAAGTGAGTTTTATTATAATGAAATAAACTACTATGAAATTCAGTATATTCCACAAACCCCTATTTACTATAGTCAGTACACTTTTCTAACTCTCTTGAAGTACTACTTACTTTAGATAATTAAGTATGTTGCAGTGGCTTGTATCATCAGGCCATGTAGCAGTCCCTTTTTCCTCACCAAGTTGCTAAACCTAAAAGATGGCCCATGGCTTAGGAAACCAAGCCTTTCTGCTGTTAAAGAGACTTTGTTATACCTTGGGAAAACCTGTAGGTAGCCACTGGAAGTTAATGACTGTATACCTTTGTCTAGGAGGCTTGCTTATGTGCTATATGGGGACAGTGACACTTCTAACTCTAACAGCAGTGGTGATTAATGGTTTTAAGGTTCTAAAAACTCAAATACTCTAGTGGTGAGGTCCATAAAAGTGTCTCACAATTTTCTGTGATTCACAATTCACAGATTCACAAATTAATTCTACACTGCCTGATATATACACAGGTATTAATTTAGATAAGAAAACTGTATAAATCTGCTGGCACAAAGAAGTCACTAGCTGTTTATTCTTAGCTCATCAGCTAGTCAAAACTGCTAACTCATAGATATTTTCACTAAGTCCTAGTGAGTTAGTGTAGACATGCCTTCATTCTGGAATGCAAACTCTTGCTTTCCACTGTTATACATAGTGCTATATCATATATCTGAATGCATAAACTGATCAAATTACAAATTAAAATTAATCTGATGACGAGAAAGATGTAGTTGGTTTCTTTCTTAATGAAGGGATTTTGTGTTTTTTTTTCTGAATTCCTCTACTGTAATGGTAAGTGTCTAATTCTGACCTTAAAACATAGTTAAAATTTTTCAAGTAGATCTTTTCCATTCCTAGGTTTTTTTAAGGACACCTGAAATGCAAGAACATCTGGTTTGTAAGGATTTTTGGTTAACACTATTCAGCATAAAAGGCAGTGACAAGAAGTAGGAAAAGTCATAAAGTGAACATGCTGATACAAAAACTGTAATGAGCAGTAGGCAATGGAGACATTAAAGGAACCCAGAACTCTAAGGTCGCTGATGGATGGGTGATTGAAGTAACCACTCAAACATAATCTTGAAGAGATTCAACCAGAACTTCGTAATTTACAAGAATGAAGACAAGGTTATCATAAGTCTGATGAGAAAAAACAAACTTAGTATGGAATATTTGAGGTGGACTGTGGCAACATGCAAAACATTATGGGATGTTTAACGAAAGGATCAACAGCAGGGAAAGGGAAGGATCAAGATTGAAGGGGAACAAAAACATAGGAAAATGAAAAGGAGGTGGAATAAAAATGTGGCCAGTTGCATGTAAGCAGGCTGCCAGTCAGTACTTTTGTCTGGCCAAACCCTGTGCCTCATCACCACAATCTGAGATAGCATCTTGCTACACTGTATTCCTGACTATTTTTATTTGTGAGTGCACTATTTTGTGTGGGAGACAATAGCTAACATCAAGATGGGATCGCTGTTAAGTAAAACAGAAGTTCCCAAGGTTGAATACAGGACTGTCTATAGATCTGGACGAGGTATGAGAGACTTATATGAGAGCATATGTCTGAGGGTGTTTGTGTGATATGCTAGAAATCTTTAAACCTCATTATCTGGCAAGTAAGAACAGGATCAAACCCTTTCTTCATGTTTATATGAGCACTGGTTGTATGTATGCAGCACATATAAAGGCATTATCTTTCTGTCTGTGTTAATCTGTTGACTATGACTGTAGTAAGGGAATAACTGAGTGTGTGTACTGATGACACATGCTTGGTCTTGCTACTGGGTGGACTTTCAACAGGGAACCACAGCAGCTTTAGCTCTAGTGGACTAGGAGGAAAACTCCCTTGGGTCCTGAAGTCCACTTCTCTTAAGAGTTTTTGCTCTCTATAAATAAGCATTCAGATTATCAGAGTCGTTATTAACATTTTTCCACTAAGCAATTAGATTCTAGGATAGGATTTAGTTAAATTAGGATGCCTACATTTAAGTACCTACATACAGACTCTACATGTGAGCAAAGTGTTCAGACTCCCGTTGTAGTCGGAGAAGAGCTAGTCCATAAAACCTAAAGGGGGAGTCAGGTGAACAACAGATGGGATTCAGTTGCATGAAAATGTTACATGCTACTTATACTTCAGCTGCCAATGCAGAGAGACAGAGAACTTTTATAAGATATAAAATTTCTTTACAAATGCTCAGTCATATTTGCCAGCCCTACTGTAAGGCTTATTAAATGGCATTACATACCTACCTGTGGGCACAAGACTCAAGGGAGCAGTGTGTACCTCAGAAAGTTAACCAGCTTGGTGTAAGCTTCCGTTAACTAAATGGGAAGACAGACAGACAGCTTGCTTAAAATTTAGATGTCCCCATGCCATCAGCTGAATCTCAGTTTAAGTGTCTTCTTGAAAGGTAAAGTTTATAAGCCTTTGTTACAAGTGCTCTCTTCCCTTACAGCACAAGTCCCTGGCTGATACATCCAGTGCAAATAACACCTGCAGTTAAGATCAAGAACACATTCTAAGCTTCACAGAAGAGTCTTTGTAACAGCTTGAGGCATGGAGGAAAAGGACTATGAGAACAGTTTCAAACACTACTTCTGAAAAATTATCAAGCCACTCATGGGCCAGTTGGCAGAAGCATATTTTTACAGATTTGTTGGAACATTTGCAGAATCACAGAACAGCAGACTGGCTGAGGTTGGAAGGGACCTCTGGACCATCTTGTCCAACTCCCCTGCTCAAGCAGGGCCACCTAGAGCCGGTTACCCAGGACAATGTCCAGATGGCTTTTGAAAACCTCCAAGGTTGAAGACTCCACTGTGTTCCAGTAGTTCACTGGAATATCATTAAAAAAACTCGATGTTTCACAGTCATAAGCATCAAAGTCACAAGCGTGCCTATGATCTAATTCAGCTACAGGGTTTCCCAAAGCAGTAACAACAAAAAAAATACAGTCACTTCAGAGGTGATTAGATTATAGAACAGCAGCCAACACACTACGAATAAAAATATCCATCTCATTTCTCTTACCAGCCTGGCTGTTACATAAAGAGTATCTGGCTAAAAAGGTAACTAACTCATAAAGAGTTTTAAATTACTACTATAAACTAATCCAGTTTAAAATAAACCTCACCCATTTGGGCTTAACTATTTCTTCTATTGCATCCCTTGATTTTAGCCTCTCAGAACTGCTCTCACCAGCTGAAACAGAATTTCCACTTTAACAGAACTCACTCATATAGAACAGAGTTGTTTAGGGTTGTAGCAGATTTCGTGAAGTTTCTTAACAGTTCCTAAAGTCTTTTGGACTAATTCACACAAAGAAGTTCTGAGGATATGAAGACAGATGAATCTACAATTTCAGCTAAAACAAGCAAATATTCCCTCCCACACAGATCCTCTCCCCCTTTCATCCCATCCCTCCTCCTCCCCTGCCCTGGAGTATCTACAAGTCATCATTCTGTCTATGTATAACTCCCTTAACACCCATACTACATTTACAAAAATACAAGTAAAAATAATCAGCTATAACTCAGAAGCCACAGAAGGAAGAGAATCAAAGAGTAGCAGAGCATTCCCCCTCAGTTCTGGTGGGAGAGGTGGGGTATGACCTTACTGAGTTCTCAACTTTGCCCATTACCACAGCGTCTTTGACAGTCCTATGATTTTAGAGAAGACTAAAACATTTTGTCATGAAAATAATGGATTTATGCAAAGATTCAGAGAAAATATGCACCTACAGGGTCTATGCTAAATAAACTGATGTTCTCTCCTTTCGTTCACATTCTTCCTGTTGACCTAGAAAAGTGATTTTTAAATCTAAGATTCATGTTTGTAAAATATGATCTAGATGTTTTTTAGGCCTTCCAGTAGGATACTTTCTGAGTTTGCCTGCAGCAAAAACATAATAGAAGAAGAGCCCTATAAATGTAATTGTTTTCCTCTGTGTTAGAGGTAACTCTCTCCCAGTTTCATTTACATACCAAGATTTCATAGACAAGTTCTAGTACAGCCATGTTTGCTATTAACTATGCACCCCAGACCTAAAAATTCACAAAATAAAATAAGATCAATGAAATCTACAACACAGCCAAGATTCCATATTCGTTAAAGATACCTCCTTCCAGAAACAACTCCAGAGCAGCAAATCAAAACTCTTAAAAGACCAAGCTTTAACAACTGCCAGTATTCTCAGGTTTGAACTTACAGCTATTTCTGTATCTTCCTTCCTTCCATGATCCTGGCTCAGTGTTTCCCTAGGGACTAGCTACATTTTTAAATTTTATTTTATTTTTTCAAATCCCTTCCCAGCTAAGTCCCTCCCTAACTCCTCAACAGAAGTTCCTGACTCACTCACTTGCCTTTGGTAAAGCTATGGATGTCCTGAATTATTCAGCTGATGATAGCAATGTTTTCTCTGCTACCATGGGGATCACACAAATATAAGAGGACTACCACCTTGCCTTATTTTTTGCATTTTTGCCTGAAACTGCCTAGGACATCAACTGAGCAGTTATCTATTCTCATTCTCAAATTTCCTATAGCCACCAAGGAAAACCATAGGAAGCTTGAGCAGAAAAAAAGCAAGGAAATAAAAAAGGATTTGTACACAGAAAAGCAATAACTAAAAATTAGTATTCTTGGCCAAAACATTGTAGGCATAAGCATAAAATTTCCCTTACAGGGTCAACAGACTTGTATATAACATTAAAATAAGAGTTTGAAAGGCAAGTTCAATTCCAAACTCTTGCTCTTGTCACTCAGCTTCTGTTGATTTCTATTTAAGAACTCTCATTTTATATTTGCGTTTAAGAAAATTTTCTGTAAATTAATTATAAGTAGTCTAAGGCTTGGTGCCTTTAATAGATTTTGATCAAATCTGAATTTGTGGGACAAACTTACTACTTAATTGATACAATAAATGGTAAATGAAATACTTCTTCACCAGATGTTTTCAAGGTCCTAGAAATTTCTAGAGTTAGTAAACATCTTCAGCAATGAGGCTCACAATACTTCCCAAAAGATCAAAATACCTTACTTGACAGTACTTTTAAGACCATTTTCCTAAGTACGCGAAACTTCAGCAAGGCAAAACAGTAACATTTAGCAATATGACTAATTGGATAGCGCCCTTCTATGTATGCTTACAGAGAATATTACACAACAGTTATGACTTCAGGTTGAAGTGGCTATTTTTCTTCAATTTTTATTCCCATCCTTGTTTGTCCTGATAATTGCTTCTTCTTTCTTTTTCCCCTTTCTCCAGTAAAACTTTGAAAGACAATTATTTCACTGTTCATGGACACCTCCGAGAAACATCACTCTCTCCATAGTGTGAAGTTATATTTTGTTTGTGTATAGCTAGTATTCATGATGCTCTAAAACCCCTCGCAGAACTGCTGATCCCACTGGTAGAGGACACAGACAGAAAAAGGTAATCCACACAAGAAATAGAAATTTTAGCATAACCCTAAAAATTTAGTCTACATTTTGACAATGCTAAGAAAGTAATGTAGCTCATAATATCTCCTGTTGGGACCAGCAAAAAAGCCATACAAGCAGTATTTAATTATAACATTACCTACTATTTATCTATTTTATAAAACAATGAATTACAATGAGAGATTATGTTATATAAGACTAGAATACCTTTTAATGTATTATATGCTGCTATGAAGATAAAAAGTATCTGTTTTCTAGCATGTGGTTTTTCTGTACCTATACAGACTTTTGATATTTTTCAAGGAATAAGCAACTCCTAATAATACACTAATTTTTACCTCTTTGCTAGAAGTATCTTTCTTACCATAATTAAAATAAAGTTGGGATCAAAAGTACTATCAGTTAGGAATTCCACTAAGGAAATTTAAAACAAAAAGTGAGTTAGTTGCTACTAGTAACTGCTCAGTTCCTGAGATTCTTTTTCCTTTTCTTTTTTTTTTTTTTTTATAAATTATAAATGGTACTTACATTCACAATTCAATATAGAAAAGGTGCTCAACATGAAAAAATTTAACTAATAAAAGAATTGCTTACCTTAAACTTCAGTGTTCCTTGGAATCTTGATTTTTTTTATCTTCATATCCAGTGGCTCCAGGTAGCAGTAGAATGAGAATTGCCTGTGTCCCTGTGAGTGTCCAGAGCAAAGAGGTTAGTCTGTGATATATTGGTCTCTCTAATCTCCTCATATCCTCCGTGGCGCAACTGAGCATTTTGTCTAGCTCTTAATACTGACCACAGATTGCAAAATCAGTGATTCCAACTCAACATAGCAGGAGAGTAATTTGATTCCACACACTGTTTTATAACATAACCATCTTATATAAGGTTTAGCCTATTCAAGATATATTTTACAAAGGAAACCATTATTTTCAGGGCAGGAATATGTCATAGTGTTATACCTTTGGTTGTGTCCTTGACTATTTTATTATGTAATGTTTCAAACAATCATTTTTAATTTGGAGAACTATCAGTAATATACTTAATGCAGTTACAGGCAGCATGTGAATAAAAAAGATTTAGAACATAGCTGGCCCTGATCCAAAAACCTTTTGCCATGTGCCCTATTCTCACACACAGAAACCCAACTCTGGACAGCTGCCAGTGCACACTTACCTTTCCTGTCTGAGCTGTTGTCTAACACTCTCTTACAACTGATAGCCACCGTTCCTCAAGCAAGCTAAGGGAATGTGCTGGGGGGGAGGTGGGATTTATAATTTAGTTAGCAACATATTTGTGTGGACTGTTTTTATCAGTGTCATATATAAAAAAGTTTTAACAGCTTTACAACTAGCAAAATATGCTTGTTTTCTTCAGAATAACTTCCCCAAATTATTTGCCAACTTCTGCAAACTCTTAAATTCATTGAAGGGGGAAAGCTGTTCGGTATTCAGAGTCTAATATTTTTTATGCACTTTGTTATTTTTCCCCTCAATTCTCAGTTAGTAGAATTGAAAAGAACAAACCCAAACCATAGCTGGAATGAGCTGACCTGGCATGATTGCTTCCGATAGACCAAAGCAGATTACATCACATGAGGATTATAGATTAAGATTACTGTGCTGATTGTGCGAATGCCTACGAGGAGTTCAGATTTTTTTTTCTTTACTGTAACTTTAGCATTTGGGTGGTCTTATTCAGTGTGTTTTCGCATGTATAGTTTTGTCTGTGCATTTGTTATGTCATGTTTCAAGTAGAACAGAATTTAGTGTGACAGTTGGGTTTTTTGTTTCTACCAACTGCCCTCATACAAATCAATAATAGGTGTTATACATTCTAGATTGGTCTTAAGAAGCTCCTATAAACAGAAAAGCAGATAGTGCTGGAATGACAGTCATGAAGCTGAGATTCAAATGAGGTGGCTTCTCTTTCCACTGTGATACAAAATGGTCTGCATGACCAGTACCTAATCCTTTAGAGACAGATAGGTACCCTATTGCTTAAATACCTTTAAAGTCTGACCCTGCTTTAGGTTATGCCCAGATATACCCATATATATGTACAGCTATAGAAAACAAAAACTCGCACTACACAAATGTGCAAGCACATTATCCATTAATATATAAAAAGCATTTAAATATTGTGAAAATTCCTATTAAAAGTTATAGTATTTTCCTTGATCACATAATCACGTGGTTGAAGCTTATCTTAGACTACTACAATGTGAAGATACTTACTGTTGTTTTGCTTTAACTCTGATAGTGATGTATTCCATAGCCACATGCAAAATAAATAATGCTAAAACTTATGTACATTGGGCAAAGGAGATGTCCTTGCTCTCCGCAAGCAACAGCTCTTCCAAATCATTTACACTGCATTCATTAGCAATGTCACGTCTTAACACAGTTCAGCAGCTGAGTAATAGTTCGAAGAAAGCTTCTGATAGTCCATCATTATACAAACCAGCTAATTGATTAGTTGTCTCCATTGACTGAAGCTATCAACTTTGGATTGGAAAGCTGAAACTTTAGGTGATGTATTTTCACCTCAATAGTCTCCTGGCCAGTTTCTTAAGTTTATGTTGAAACTTGTAACTTCAAATTGGTTTTCAGGATCTGCTGATTCCTGTCTCTGGAGATTGTTGAAGTGTTTTTATGCATTTTCCTGGACTCAAGTCTGGATCAATACTACAGTTCAGTGCAAGGGAAATGGTTGCCCCCTTGACATGTTCGGATTCATTGTGGTTAGCTTTATCAAGTCTGTCACACTTTGCAGAGTCAAAGCAATTTTCTTCAGGTCCGTATCTTCACTGCAATGGCTGTAACAGACCACTAAGACAAGTGGGGAAAAAAACCCCAAACTATGAATTTAAGAAGAGCAAAAAAAATTTCTGTCTTCAGCTCAGAACTTTTGTCTAAAAATTTCACTTCTGCTTCTATTATATATGCACAGTAGAAATGTGCCATTCAGAAATCACATTAAATTTGCAAATACAACATATCCAGTATCTTCAAAGTCCTGAAGACTTTGTGTTAGCAAAAGTGGATCAGAATCTCCATACATTCTGTGTAACTTGTGTCCAAGAAATTTAACTTCAAGAGCAACACATCTGTCCATTAATACCGAACAGAGAGCAAGTTGAAACAGAAAATACTGCATTCTCTTACTATCAAGTTTATTGTGACACTTGAGTAATTCACATTCATAGCTGTATCATCACTCTACATTTTTCAGACTATATTTCTATCAATTCTAAAAGGTCAGCTTCTCCTCCAGCACCTTATTGACCCTTATTTTCCTGAATCAATTTTTTTTAAAGGAATGGCTTCATTTCCTTTTAATGTCATACATACTTGTACGGGGTGCCCGTGCCCAGGCGCTGGCAGTGGGGGCTGCAGGCGCCCCTGTGAGGAGAGGCCGGGGCTGCCCCGCGCCGGACACAGCCGGTTCCAGCCGGCTCCAACCGACCCTCCGCAGGGCACGGCTGGGCCCCGCAGCCAAGATGGCGGGGCCTTGGGGAAAGCGTGCTTAACAAAGGGCGGAAAACACCCCACAAGCAGAGGAGGAGCAAACAGAAAAAGTGAGAAACAGCAGAGGGAACACCAAGATCAGAGGAAGGGAAGGAGGCACTCCAGGCACCAGAGCAGGTGCAGACCGTGGAGAGGAGCACGCCAGAGCAGATTTCCACACTGCAGCCCATGGAGGACCCAACCCTGGAGCAGGTGAATATTTCCTGTTGGAACTGTGGCCCGTGAGAAGGACCTATACCGGAGCAGGTTCCTGGCAGGAACTGCAGCTGGTGCTGTCATACTTCTCCCACCCTGGAACATGTTTTTCCTGAAGGACAGCAGCTTGTGGAGAGGACTCATGCTGGAATAGGGGGAAAGTGTGAGGAGAAAAGAGCGGCAGAGAGGAGCTGACTGGCCACAACCCCCCATTCCCCATCCTCCTGCACCGCTCGGGGTGGGGAGAGGTAGAAGAGTCAGAATGAAGGAGTGAAGTTTGGGAGAAAAGGTGGGAGTTAGCATTCTCATTTTTGTCCTCGTTTCTCACCATCCAACTTGATTTTAATTGACAATAAATTAAATTAATCGAGTCTGTTTTGACTGTGATGGTAATTGGTAAGTGATCTCTCTGTCTTTTATCTTGACACACAAGATTTTTTATTTTCTCCCCTGTCTTGTTGAGGAGGGGGAAGAGAGTGGCTGGGTGGGTGTCTGGCAGCCAGCTCAGATCAACCCACCACAATACTCCAATGATATCTATTTGTTAGTTACAGGATAAAAAACTTAATGGAAACCATCAGCTTTTGCACATTTGATGTGGTATACCACTTGTAACCTAAAAAAAATGGCATTATTTTAAATTATAGCATGTTTTGTTCATATAAATGATAGCGCTAACATTCATACTTACTTCTAAACTTCAGTATTTTACTACTTTCTACAGCACATAAGGATATGTTTCAGTCTTCATTATGTGACAATTAACGTTTATCTCAAAATTTATTACGGAAGCCAAACTGTAAGCAACCAAGTTAAGAATTGCATCTGAAATACTTGTATTAAAAGTAGGTCTCTCTGTTCACACAATTAATTTAGCCTGCTGGACTAATGGAAAGATATTTTGCACTGCTTGCAATTAACTTGTGGGATGCACAGTAGATATTACTGAATAAAATGCTTCCTGGCCCTGATGTCTATTGGCACACCAGGGCTCATGTCCACACATGTAAACTCTTTTCTACTCCAAAACTAGGTGGCCATCCCATACCGCTTACTGTAAGCAGTCTGTGGCTGTGAGGCTAGGGGGTTACCAGAGTGTTTATTTTATAATTATACATATAATAGCTTTCAGTTGTAATATCTATGATGAAAGCAAACAGGAAGATCTTTCAAGTATCTGGCATCTGAATACAAGGTTTCTATTACTGGTAGAAACATGAGCGGAAATTTCGTGTATGCAAATGTTGTTCCACGTTATCTTCAGCGTTTGTCCTAACCTTCCTGCAAAGTAATCTGTCTGGATACAGATGGAGAGAGAATACAAGGTTAGAGGCAACTGCTACATTTCTGCCTCCACATTTTAAAAACATCCTTTCCAATCCAAGATAACTATTGCTTCACCTTCACAAGGAACAGTGATTACTTTGCTCTCTCCCTGCCTTTCAACTAAAGAAAATCTCAGTAGCCAGCTTCATTTTCATCTCCTGTATGTCCCCTAATATGACATTTTCCCATTCTTGTGTACTAGAGTGATCTTATTGTGTCTTGTGAGGAAGTGTTTTTTCAGAACAAGTAGGGGGTCACTTGGCAGAAACAGCCTTCTAGAATCAGCTTTAATGTTTTAGTATTGGCTCTGATAAAACAGTTGGATTACTTCTGCAGAAAACTGCATAAACCAGATATAAAGCCTGTTTTGCAGGCCTCTGAGTAACAGAGGCTATTGTTCATTTTAGTTATATGCATAAAAACAAAATAACTCTTTCTACTAATGAGTATCTCTCCTGAAGAATGTACCTTTTCCATGATGTTCCAAACATCTTATTTAAAAAAAAAATTTAAAAAAATTTAAAATCAATATTCATTGATAATCTCTTCCAAAGATATCTCAGCTAAGAATGTAGCTGTAACATTTAAAGTGTGGTGTCTCCCTGCCAACATATGAAGTGATAAAGCTGGTTGAAATGTTTCAGAATTTTGATGATAAGAACATGTGAAATAAAATTTCACACTTCAACCACTTTTAATATTTTTAAGTGTTATACATTTTTAATCTAAATACTAATTTTCCACTTTTATTCTTTGTTCAGCAAGACTTAATCACAAACATCCATTGAAGCTAGAAAGTATAGTGAATGAAATTATTATCCTACTGAAGTCAGTCTTTTTTTGTCATTAACTTGTGTGCATCCAGGTTTTTTTCCATTGCCTCCTCATTTTCATTTATTCTTCCTTCTGCTTATTTAGGGTAGGAAGTATGTAATCTATGCAAGCATAGTATACAGGTGATTAGTCTAAATTTTGAAGAACTTTGGCAAAAAAAAAAAGACATTGTAGTTTATACTTTTCTAATTTGTTATTTCTATATCTCAAGCACCCATTCAGCCTATAGACATGACTTTGGTAAGTAATTCAGAATTACAAAGAGATTAATATTTATTTTTGAACATCCATCTGTGGTTTTATTCTTATAGTTTGTCTCAATACTTGAACTTAAAAATCAGAAAAATGTCAACCAACATTGCTGCATATTTGAATGGTGCACTTACTTGCATACCCTGTATCACTAAACAGTTCCTAATCAACTGTAAAAATAGAAAACACAGACGCTATATGTACTAGCAAAATAAGGCTGATTAAACGCATTCATATCTCAAGCGCTTATCCTCTTAACAGTTAATTGGATTGACATCTTCTCAAAAGAGATGCACCAGCAGGTGGCTTTTGAATTTGGGAGGAGTATACAAGTGCAAATCATTGATCAGTGGCAAGATCCCACTGACTCTCTTTAGTTCTGGAACAAGAGTTGTACCATATGAACATGATCATGTCTTGTGAGCCATGGTGTACTACCCAGTGTCCATGGATTTTCCCCGTGTACTCAGTTTATGGAAGAAGTTATAATTTATACCGTGATAAAACATCAGATAATTCTGGTACAGAAGAAACTATTATTTTTTCCTCAGAGACACACAGGGATCTGTTCAGCAGCCTTACAGCCTCAGCTCTAAAGGAAATCACACAATTTGCAGGAACCAGTTACAAGGTAACTTCCACCATAGATTATGCATTGATGCCAATAGGACCGCACCAGAAGAAATGAAGCACGAATTGTGAAGTACATTTACACTCAGCCACAATCCTATTTCCTCCCCTCAAGCTTGAAGGTGGAACTTTGCTTTTTATATCTATTATAAATCATGTTTATTTCTATTGCCTGCAAGCTTGCTAGATATTTCCAGAGGCATAAACAGAATCAAACCAGGACAACTGCTTGTGCTGTTAGTACACATGCTTTTCCTTTCTCCAAACATTTTAACTCTTTGTTAAACAATCTCTTAAAAAAATGTCCCCTTCTCTCTTCCCAAAAGTAAGAACATATTTGTGATTTATTGTAATATAGCTTTGATTGAAGTTTTCCTGTAATGAAAAAACTTTTCTGGAAATGCAGTTTATTTACTTACTCCTAATACTTTAGGCAAGTTATTTTGCCACTGGCTGTCAAATTGACTTATCCCTTCTGTAAAAGTATACAGTGGATTAATCTCAGTCAGGATTGGCTCCATTTCTTGCATGACTCTCGCACTTCTACTATACTACCAGAAGCAAGAAATCAAAGGTTTTGTTTGCCCCAAACTGGGTTAAAATATACTGAATATTCCCAGACATGATTCAGAGATTCATCTGGCAAGTTCTGAAGAAAATATATTAGTTTCTCCAGCCGTGGAGATAGAATGTTCCCAAACTCAGTACTGTTAATTGTCTTGTAATTACAAATGACAAGAAAAATCATTCCATTTCTAGGGCTATGTGGTCATCTGCGAGAACAGTATGTTCAGTTCCTTAACAGTGATGGAAGAACTTAAATAATGACAAACTTAAAAAAAGAAAAAGAAAGAAAGAAAGAAAGAAAAAAAAAGAGTTCCTTAGAGCTCTACCCTTAAGAAAAGACCATAGGTTTGATTGGGTCTGAAAAGTTCCCTGTGTTCAGAAGATTTTTTTGTTTGCTTGTTTGTTTTTAAGTCCCCTTTTATATATACTTTGCCATGTTTTTCAACCTTTCATCCAACTGAACTGTAATTACTGGAAATATTGCTTATAGTTATACAGCTTTCTAAAAAGACAGCTAATGTACTCCTGTTTTTATAAGAACACCAATCTACTACAAAATGGATACCGTTACAGTGTAAAAGAGAGAAAATGAAGTCTGCAAGGAGCATCAGGAGGAGAAAAAAATATTTTAAAAGCAGATTTAACCTGTCTATTCCAAACTCCATTTAAAGGTCATAAGTATTCAGCTTCTATAATCTAATGATGCAAGTGTAAAATGCAGACAGAAGGAAAATTTCATAAAGAACAGAACCTTTTTTTCACCTTAACAAAGAGTTTTTCTTTTAGCTACTTTCCAGCAGTAATTAATTATTTACCTTGTCCTTCACAGTGTAGGAAAAATAACCCCTTGCAGTTTTCATTATCTAAAGAAATTACTGAGATGACACAGTTGCCTTGTGCCAGAGCTTCTCTTTCCCTAAGGAAGCCAATATTGCCGTACTTTTTCCCCTGAGCTGTGTTCTATAGCAGGGCACAGAAATGTTAACTGCAGACGGAGGTCATGACAGCTGCATTAGATAGAAAGTTCATGCAGAAGTTTTCACTGAAACTAAAGTTAAGGTATTGCATACAGTAGATAGACAGTTATGCTAAGTTTCTTGAGAAAACTTTCTACATGCTTCTATTGCTTATTCATAGACAGCCACATGTGTTAACTTAATGTTCAGAGAAAACTCCATAAGCATACAGGTGTCAACTTCAGTGAAAAAACAGTTTTAGTACTGCAGATAAAGTAATTTTTACACCATGCAAACAGCCCAAACAACAACTAATACCGTCTAAAAAAATATAATGTAGGAGTTGCTTTCTTCCTAGATCTGTTCCTATTCATTTATGGTAATTCACGGAACAAGAATGATGAAACATTAGCCTGCTTTACCTAGAAACAGCCTCCTCTCTCTGAAAACTGTCAGGGGAATAGGTTAATCTATTGTGCTGTGCACTGGAGCCCTTGGAAAAAAATACAAGACTTACTCAGTAAGTCAAACATACTATAATTTATGTATTTCGTCAGGAACGTTCCTTTCTATTTGAAGTGCTGAATTATCTGTGCTCTGCTGATAAAATTCATCTGAATAAGGTCTTGTTATTCAGAAAATTACTGAATGAAGGAGTGAGTTCAGCTGGCCTTTCATTTGTTGATTAGCCAGTTGCTGGTTGATACCAGGTCAGGCAGTGTCCCCAGGCAGCTGGTACAGAGAAACAGCTGGAGTTAAACCCAACAGCACATTCAGAGAAGGAAGAAAGGATTTTTCTGTTGAAGTCCACCTTAACAAATACTTTACTGCTTCTGTTTTACCATCCATGTTGTTGTCCACTGTTTTGTCAACCTCTGTAGTTTATTTCAGTAATCCAGTTCAGGTATGCATCATTTGAACAGACTTAGCTTACATGCAAGCTCACATTTATGCATTTCTAAACCTTTATTGTATTGTTTTATGATGATGGTATACAGAAAACATCCATTGTAATGTTTTTATTTTTCACAAAACAAAATCCGTATTCAACAACATCCAATACTGTTCTTATCCTTGAGATGTTGTTTAAAAGAGGATTTGAAATGCTTTAGATAACACAAGGGGAAAAAAAGGCCAGGTCTTCAGAAAGAGGTGGAAACTTTATTTTGAGATTCTGTGCAGAGAAAGTGATGTGGTATGCAAGGAGCAGAAATCAAAAATAGCAAATTATGTGATTCTGGTTGAAATGGCTTGGCTTCAGATTGAAAACACTGCCTTTGCTTTTTGGGCTGCAATATGCACCTGTGACAAGGTGGCCCATTTAGTGGATGACGGAAAGGCTGTGGGTGTTGTCTACCTGGACTTTAGTAAAGCCTTTGACACTGTTTCCCACAGCATTCTCTTGGAGAAACTTGCTGCTCAAGGCTTGGATGGATGCACTCTTTGCTAGATAAAAAACTGGCTGGATGGCCAAGCCCAAAGAGTTGTGGTGAATGGAGCTAAATCCAGCTGGCGACCGGTCACAAGTGGTGTACCCCAGGGCTCAGTTTTGAGGCCAGTTCTGTTTAATATCTTTACCAATGATCTGGACAAGGGGATCAAGTGAACCCTCAGTAAGTTTGCAGATGACACCAGGTTGGGTGGGAGTGTTGATCTGCTCGAGGGTAGGAACGCTCTGCAGAGGGATCTGGACAGGCTGGATTGATGGGCCGAAGCCGAGGTTTAACAAGGGCAAGTGCCCGGGTCTGTACTTGAGTCACAACAACCCCATGCAATGCTACAGGCTTGGGAAAGAATGGCTGAAAAACTGCCTGGCAGAAAAGGACCTGGGGGCGTTGGTCGATAGCTGGCTGAATATGAGCCGGCAGTGTGCCCAGGTTGCCAAGAAGGCCAATAGCATCCTGGCTTGTATCAGAAATAGTGTGGCCAGCAGGTCTAAGGAAGTGATCGTGCCCCTGTACTCGGCACTGGTGAGGCTGCACCTCGAATACTGTGTTCAGGTTTGGGCTCCTCACTACAAGAAAGACATTGAGGTGCTGGAACATGTCCAAAGAAGGGCAACAAAGATGGTGAAGGGTCTGGAGAGCCAGTCTTATGAGGAGCGGCTGAGGGCACTGGGGTTGTTTAGCCTGGAGAAGAGGAGGCTGAGGGGAGACCTTATTGCTCTCTACAACTACCTGAAAGGAGGTAGTAGCGAGGTCGGTGTCAGTCTCTTCTCCCAAGTAACAAGTGATAAGATAAGAGGACATGGCCTCAAGTTGTGCCAGGGGAGGTTCAGATTGGACATTATGAAAAATTTCTCCACCAAAAGGATTATCAATTATTGGAACAGGCTGCCCAGGGAAGTGGTTGAGTCACCATCCCTGGAGGTATTTAAAAGATGTGTAGATGTCATGCTTAGGGACATGGTTTAGTGGTGGACTTGGTAGTGCTAGGTTAATGGTTGGACTTGAAGATCTTAAGGGTCTTGTTCAACCTAAACGATTCTATGATTCTGTGCCTTTCAAGGCTAGTTTGCATATATGTGATGTTACAGAATAAAATATTGCAATGGTAATGATTTAATGCTGCTAGTACGAAGCAGTCAGAAGCTCATAAATGGCCAGAGCTAAACTAAAGTTAATGCTAAAGCCTAGCATTTTTGAGAAATGTTTTGGGGTTTTGCCCCTTGCTTGTTTTTTTCATTTGTTTTTCTTTTCCAATGGAGCACATAGGAGAGAATAGTTAAAGTGTATTGAACAAGAGAATCAAAGGAGATTTCCCTTCAGATGTGTTCAGCTGGCTACTTTTAAAGGAAAATTAGTAGGTATTCCTTTTATCCATAAGTTACCAGGGGCCACATCTTCTACAGCATATGGGCACCTGTATATGTCAATAGGCAGGAATAACATTTTCTAAGACGTAGCAAGTCAGATGCCTAACTACTGCTGATATCAGCCTGCTAATCAGGCTAGCCCCTAGAGAGTAGCAAAAAAAAGGGGGAATGTGTCAAAGACTTTTCTTTAAACCTAGGATTAAGAAGAGAAGATGACCAGCAGCGTAAAGCACACAGAAGGATATTCTGGTTGTCTCATTTCAGGTTCCTGACATGAGACCTTTCTTGCAGGTCATTAGTTTCTTCCTCTCAGTACACAAATAAAACCCTACAGACATTCCCTTTTACGTTTCTCCCACACGTTTCACTGTCAGGAGGAAAGAAAGCAAGGTTACACTCTAAGTTTGCCTTTCATCTATCAAATTGTTTTACCATTCCAGTACCGTTTTGCACCTTTAAGTGTTCATACTAAAAAAAAAGGGATTTATCATGATATACTGATGTAAAAGTAAATGAGAAAGAATGGATTTACCAGTCTAGATTAACCTAAACTCTCCGCTGATAAGAGACTGCATTTTCATTTTCCATAAAAGTTGGGCACATCTTACCTATCTGGATATCAGTTAAGTATCTGAGATACTGCCACACTGGTGAAAATTGAATAAGGTTGAGATACTCATTTTTGTGGAGAATTGGAAAGCAAGAAATATGAAAAAGCACATTGAAGAGCAGAAGAACAAGCTTGGGGAGGGTTTACAAGTAGATCTTTTCTAGAACTGGTCATGAGGTTAATCTTTTTAATACGCTTTCTGATGTCCTTTGCACAAAGTGGAGGAGTACGTTAATGAGATTCTCTGATTAAAAAGAATTGGAGTCATCATCTGTACAGAAAAGAACTGGAAATTATCTTCCATATAAGAAAAATTGGATGACCTTGAGGATGGTAATAATAGAAATGAAAATAAATTCAATAGCTTGTGGACTTAAGGCTAAACAACAGGAGTTGATGCTCCAATCCAGAGGGTGAGTCTGAAATAGCAGAGGAAAAGAACATGGGTAAATATATCTGTTACAGGATGACTAGAAAACACTGATGCGAGAAAGTTCTGAAAAACAGCAAAGACAATCTAAAAACATTTCAGGCTTTATATTTTCAGGAAAGAAAGAAAATTTTTAATGTCACTATAAAAGACCTTAAGGAAAGGGCTGGATTTGAACACTCAGAATACTTTTTTCAATAAACTCCAGTCTACTAGGCTACTTTGACCATGAGCTGATAATGCTTCTTCTCTTCTTTTCAAAATATTGATTTGCTACTAGGGTCTTTTGGACCCTTAAAAGAAAAACTGACACCAGTCAAAACATATTCAAAAGAATCCCAAAAACAACACACAGAAATCTGCTAATAAAAACAGAATGCTACCCTCCTCAGGGAGGTATGAGATTACAAAATTTTGGGACATTGTGACAGGTTGACCTTGGCTGGCCACCAGGTGCCCACCAAGCCACTCTATCACTCCCCCTCCTCAGCTGGACAGGGGGAGAAAAAAATACAACAAAAGGCTCGTGGGTGGAGATAAGGACAGGGAGTTCACCCAGCATTTACCGTCACGGGCAAAACAGACTTGACTTGGGGAAATTAATTTAACTTATTACCAATTAACACCAGACTAGGATAATGAGAAATAAGAACAAATCGTAAAACACCTTCCCCACATCCCTCCCTTATTCCTGGGCTCAACTTCACTCCCAGCTTCTCTACCTCCTCCCCCTGAGCGGCACAGGGGAACAGGGAGTGGGAGTTGTGGTCAGTTCATCACATGTTGTCTCTGCTGCTCCTTCCTCCTCATGCTTTTCCCTTGCTCCAGTGTGGGGTCTCACCCATGGGAGACAATCCTTCACGAACTTCTCCAATGTAAGTCCTTCCCACGGGCTGCAGTTCTTTACGAACTGCTCCAGCGTGGGTCCGTTCCATGGGGTGCAGTCCTTCAGGAACAGACTGCTCCGTTGGGGGTCCTTTGCGGGGTCACAGGTCCTGCCAGAAGACCTGCTCCAGTGTGGGCTCCTCTCTCCATGGGTCCACAGGTCCTGCCAGGAACCTGCTCCAGCAAGGGCTCTCCACAGTGTCACAGCCTCCTTCAGGGCACATCTACCTGCTCCAGCGTGGGTTCCTCCATGGGCTGCAGGTGGATATCTGCTCCACTGTTAACCTCTATGGCCTTCAGGGGGACAACCTGCCTCACCATGGTCTTCACCATGGGCTGCAGGGGAATCTCTGCTCCGGTGCCTGGAGCACCTCCTCCCCCTGCTTCTTCACTGACCTTGGTGTCTGCAGAGTTGTTTCTCTCACATATTCTTGCTCCTTTCTTCCAGCTGCTGTTGCACAGCAATTTTTACCCCTTCTTAAATATGTTATTCCAGAGGCCCCACCACTGTCGCTGATGGACTCAGCTTGGGCCAGAGGCAGGTCTGTCTCGGAGCTGGCTGGAACTGACTGTGTCGGATATGAGGAAAGCTTCTGGCCTCTTCTCATAGAAGCTACCCCTGTAGCCCTCCCACCACCAAAACCTTGCTACGCAAACCCAATACAGACATATTAATATTTGCGTATTCAAATACTAGAATCTAATTCTCATGAAACATAAACATGCACGTCTTTTTGACACTGATATACTGCAATTAAAGATAGATACATTGCAACGAAAATATGCATAGCATGAATTTCTGCTTGAACAGAAACAACTGCTTATGTCATGGCATTCAAAGCAGATATGCCATACAATAAATGGCATGGAAACTGATCAGTCAGCTTCAGAGAAAGTACTCATTGGAGTTGACCAAATACATAATCAGGAGGACATAAAATAGCAAGATATGCAGCACCTTCCAATTTTCACAGGAATAACTACGAACTAGGAGGTGTATTTCATCATCTGTGACAAACAGTAAATTTTCCATTAATAATTAAACTGACATTTAAGTGTTCAGAATTAGTTTTTAAGTTAATCTTCTCTGAGATGTATCCATGTATCTCTGTTGTAATTATAGCACATTTGCCTCATTTAATTGATGCTTTTAATCTAAAAGGTTATGTTTTATAACACATTCCCCTAAAACACATACTAGGAATGAATTATTGGCAAGACAGCAAAATTGTTCTCAGGACCATAAATCAACAGAGCATTAAAGAGACCGGGCACTGATATTTATTTTAAGATAAAGTAACTAAAAGTTACCTCTGATGATATGTCTAAGCCCTCTAATAAGTGATCTGTTTTCAAAAGTTGTGCACATGCAAGTGCTACAGACCACTACTAAGGAAAACCAGCACTTTGAAGAAAAAAAAAAATCTGCCAGATATTTATTTTACTCAAATAGAATTGGAGCTAACTCTAATCAAAACCAGCTGTAAAAACCTTTCACTGTTTGTTCAATCTTACTTAGTTTAGACACTGAGGCATAGGAGAGTGATTTTCATCATGTGTTTTATAAGTCTTGTTCAAATTCAGTGGGATATAATTCCCAAACCAAGACTCAGTTAAAAATGAAATTTTGGAAATATTTTATCAATAAAACCAGCTGAAAATAGTACTTCACAGAATCACTATTTGGTAAGGTTGGAAGGGACCTCTGGCATCACCTAGTCCAACCCCTCTGCTCACACAGGGTCAACTAGAGCTGGTTGCCAAGGTCCATGTCAGCTTTTGAATATCTCCAAGGTGGGAGACTCCACCACCTCCCAAGGCAACCTGTTCCAGTGCTTGATCACCCTCACAGTAAAAAAGTGTTTCCTGATGTTCAGACGGAGCCTCCAGTGTTTCAGTCTGTGTGCGTTGCCTCTTGTCCTGTCACTGGGCACCAGTGAAAAGAGCCTGGCTCTGTCCTCTTTGCACCTTCCCTTCACGCATTTGTATACATTGGTAAGATCCCCCTGAGCCTTCTCTTCTCTAGGCTGAACAATCCCAGCTCACTCAGCCTTTCCTTATAGAAGAAATTCTCTTAGCCATCTTTGTGGCCCTTGACTGGACTCTCTCCAATACATCCACGTCTCTCTTGTACTGGGGAGCCCAGAACTGGACACAGTACTCCAGCTGTGGCCTCACTACCAGTGAATAAAGGGGAAGAAGGGGAAGGGTTACCTTCATTGACTTGCTGGCAACACTTCTAATGCAGCCCAGGATACCATTAGCCTTCTTTGCCGCAAGGGTACATTGCTGGCTTGTGTTCAACTAGGTGTCCACCAGGATCCCCAGGATGATTTTCTGCAAAGCTACTTTCCAGCTGATCTGCCCCCAGCATTCACTAGTGCCTAAGGTGGTTGTTTCTCCCCAGGTGCAGGACTTTGCACTTCCCCTTGTTGAACTGCATGATTGATTCTACCAATGTGCCTCAGTTGTGTGTTGGATAGATTATATATGAGATCAATTAAGGGTAAAGGTATGGCTATGTCTGTCTGATCAGAATAAGAGAGAGACTCCAATTTCAGTGACAGAATAAAGAATAGGATACATATATTACCAGCTTAGAAATGAACAGAGTACCAAAATCAAATATTATACTATTAAACAGAGAAAGATTGTAGAGATTAGAAAGCCCTTTCACATGCAGAGGAAGAGGTAGATGAATCTTACTCCCCACTATGCTAGGCTGAATTTGCAACTTCAATTCAGCAATAAGAATTTTTTTTTCCCCTTCCTTGGGCATTCTTAGCACTTTACAATTAAGATGAACGCTTACTGGATCAGATATCATGCTGTGAATTAAAAAAAAACCATTCTGCCTAGTCTACCTAAACTGTGCTATGCCCTATATGATATTAAATACTACACATTTTCCTCTCTACAAAGATTTAGCAGTGCTCATGAGTAGCCCCTCCTGCTGCTCACCAGCCTGGCAGATCTGTATACTTTCCACTTTTAAACACACCCTAGATACTTCCACCTTCTTATCTAGATAGTTTCAGCGATAAGGGGATACTGAAGTACAAAATGTCTTAGTAGGTGTTAAATGAAGATTTTATGCAGAGCATAAGGCTTGAAGAAAGCAACACAGAAAAAAAAAAAAGAGTCCTTTTTACAAAGAGTATTGAACATTATTATAACAAAATAAAACATACCTTTTTTGAAAAAAAAGTATATTTAGAACAATTTAATTAAATTATATCACTGTGCTAAGTAAAAGGTTGATTGTCTTTCTGAAAAGCGGTCAGCTAGCTAACTGGAAACCTGAATGTACTGGCAGAAAGATTTTGACAGATAAGTTTTAGAAACCAAATTGAATAAAATGAATGAACATTCTATATTTAACTGTACTGTGAAAGCCAGACACTCAAAAAATCACAAGCCAGGCACAATATATCATGAGACTGGTTAAAAAAAAAAAAAAAAAAAAAAAAAAAGAACTCATGAATTTTAAGACATCTTATAGATTGTGTTATTTTTAGTTCCCATCTTATTGGAACGTGTAAGAATGATGATCTTGGGATTTTCTCCACAACCTGAAGGGCAAAGGACTAGATAAAATCTTGAGAATTGATAGCATTATGGATCTCTTTACATGCAATGTTTTATTTAAAACCTTAGTTCCCATGAACCAGCTAAGAATTTCGTCCAACAAATTTCTTCCAAGAGATGGAGCTTTAAATGAAACACTGAAAAGCATGAGACTCAGGATAAAATCATAACAGAGGGCATGACAACACTAATTAAAAAAACCCTTGACCTTTTTTTGTGTGCCACAGCAGTATTACAGTATCTAAAGGTTTTACTGAAATCTTGTAAAGTATTTACAGAGAATATTATTTTTGCTATTAAAGTCATGTGAAAACAATTTTTTTGAGCTAAATGAAACCATTTTTAGGAAAACCAGGTGTTACAAGGGTGATCTGGCAGATAGATTGTAAGCAGTTTTTATTTTCCTCAAGTGGGATGGGGAGAAAAAGTACAAGGCTTCTTGGAAAACTGCAATATTCAAAAAAGATGTGGGAAACTTGTGCTGGAAAAAAAAAACCCAGGCTTTTTTACTATGGTCTTGACATCCTGTCTTCCAATTTTTGTCCTGAATAACCTGGCTCATTGAAGGTTCTGCATTGCTTTTCTACCATGCCCTGCTTTTTTTCTGGAAGTAAAACTCAGTGTGCAACAAGCCTACAGTCAAATATTAACTTTTTCTTCTCTAGGAAGAGGAAAACCCTATTGTCACATGAACATTTTCCTTCTCTGTTAGTATTTCAATTTATTAATTAACTAAGACTGCAATGGAGATAATTTATTTATTGAATAGCATAATTCTTTGGAAACAAGATACAGCTGATGTTTTGAAACATAAATAAGCAAAATTCTAGTCTGTGGAGTCAAATGGCTTTTTCTTGCTAATTGTGGTGGTAACTGAAATTTTTTGCTACATGATTCTTCAGAAGAACCCCTACATACACAAGCCCCAAAGAAACTGTTTTACTTGCAGATCATTGGTCTGGATTAGGCAAGTGAAGGAAATAACCATAAACTCAGGAGGTATTTTTCAGCTATTCTAGAGATGACTCTATAGAGGCTGCTGCTCTATACTAAAATTCTAGCCAGTAATTTATTACTCTGAAAAGCAAATGTGCTCTCTCCTCAAGTCATAGGTTGTCCTTTCACTATCTGTTCCTTGCCAGAGCAACTCATAAATACAGGAGTAGGCTTCACACGCTATGGATATCAGGCACCAGTCTGACTTCTGCAAATGAATGGAATATACACAACACCTGAGGTTTTAGAACTGCTTGGATTTAGGCACAGAGATTATTTATTTGCATGCATCCTGTTGTTTAGATTTTTGTCTCTTCTGGAGAAGTAAGAACACCATAAAAGTATGTTACTTGAATCCAGTTTAAATACTAGTCAAGCTTAAAATGAAAATGAGACATTTTATTTTAGCAAAGTTGTGTCAACTTCTTGATTACAAAACTGGGGAGGATGTTACAGAAGAAAGGTGTAAAAGAAGAAAATACATCCTATCATTTAATCCTAGTATCCAACATCTTGGTTTAGATGTCATTTATGATTTCTTGAAGTTTAATATCAGCTGTAGAAGCCAAGATAATTATGTAGGTTCACTCTAGCCCTAGACAGTGCCTTTCAGAAACAAACTTCAAGTTTCAAAGTTAGAAGACCTTCCCACCTCCTTTGATGAGACTGCCTATGAGAAGACTATGCTGCCTCTCTTTGTTCCAAATCAATTGTCTTCCCTTTCTCACCCACGTTTTTATGCTTAACTTGAAGTGGTATTGCCATGCAACACAAATGCAGATGCTTCTATTCCCCTTCCCTAGACCTCTCAGTTTATAAACCTAATTTGTTCTTTATTCAGCATATCCTCCTAGATTAAATGGTTTTCCTGCTAGTCCTGAACTTTTTCAAGGCAGCTGCTACATTTTAAATGCAGTCACTCTACCTTCCATCCTAACAAACTTGCAATCTCTGGTGAGCTCACCATAGAGGTCACACCAAATATGTTAATGATAACAGAGTTTGTTAGTCTTCTGAACTACTTCAGACACAAACGTCTCCTAAATTTAAGTGAAATGAACGTCAGTAAAGTATCAGATGCTTGTACTACTACTTAAACACACATTCTAACTTTTCAAGATGCAGGGGGAGGGAAAAAACATGGAAAGTTAAGAATGGCGTAAAAAACTAACTGCAGTTCCTTTATGTGCCAATTATCCATTACTGGATAGCTGGGAGGGATTTTATTTAGGAGAGGCTACCGGTCAGCTGAAAAAATCAAAAGAAACAGGACACAGTAAGAAGATAAAAAGGCTACAAAACAAATCTGATGTGAAGAGTCTAAACAAGGAGGAAGAACAAGGTAGAAGTAAACCACATGCGACAGGAACAGTTCAATCAGAGCTACAGGAAGTTTTCGGAATGGTGAAATGGCTTTACTGTTGAGGTTTGGACTATAACTATAGTGCTATTTTTTTTTTTTT
>WAAD01000944.1:16011-26220 GCA_013389945.1 Fregata magnificens | reverse complement strand
TTTTTTGTTTTTTTTTTTTTTTTTTTTTTTTTCCTGGAAGCAACATACAGAGGTGACATGAAGCAGGAGTGAAAAGTACCATCCATCACCTGGTTCCTATAATTCCATGAACTGTAGAAGTGGGCTTTCCCTGCCTATTTTCCTTATTATGCCTTAAGTGACTTCATATGTAATCTTTTTTAAACTTTAAATTAGATATTTATAATATGAAAAATGTATCAATACAAAGTATTGCAAAACTTAAGAGTTAAGTAATTTGTGCTAAGTAGTACTGCATACTCATTAATTTTAGTGTGCTTCCACAATATTAAAAAATTAATTAGCAATCTGTCCCTTGAAAATATTGAGTTAATGCTGCCAGGAAGTATCAACCTTTAAGAAAATGAGAACATATTTATAAATATGTGGTGATAATTTAGAACATCTACCAATGAAGCTTCTCAAAGGCTTTACAAGCACTGCTAAATTTAGAATCTTCGAAGCCTTCCAGACTACAGAAATATAATTATTCCTGGTTTTAAAACAAATTAAAACAAAGAGATTAATTGACGTGCCAAAGTTCTGAAGAAGTCTCAGGCTGGCATGGGGAAATTTAGGTCTCTTTTTTTCCAACTCCTTCGCCTTGATTCTTGACCGTCTTAAGAGTATGCAATTCCTACACTCACATCTCTTATCTGCCTGAATAATTTAAATGGCTCCGAATTAGTGACAAAAAACATCTAAGAATTTTCTAAATTGCCCATCAGTAGAATAAAAGAGCTTCCCAGAAAAGGAGACCTACATAACTTAAAAGCCACATGAACTACACAGTCTTCAGCTCTTCTTCCTACTATGCCCATAAGTAGCTGTGTCTTGATTTCAGACTTTATTTTATTTTCAGTAATTTCAGTCTATGTGGCAAAACAGACATTAGATGCATAGGAGCAGAAAGAGAAAATGCTGGCATTGCTACCAATCTTAATCTCACTGGTCCTCACAACTATGGGCAATTGCCATAGCTGTTCCCATTAAAAATAGCTTTAATGATGGTGAATGATTATGTATGATATGTTATATTTAATGCCTTAGCTGATGGCTTAATGTGCAAAGCCATGTTCTTAAAAGTTTACTCAACTTTGGAACTATTGGAAGCAGTCCAGTTGCGTGGGCAATTAAGGATTGTTTGGCAACTGATTCAGGAATCAGGAAAAATAATAAATTAATAAAAGACTAGATGCAAAGCAAATATAAGTTATATTTTATATAAGTTATAACGAGTTCTAATTAGGATTAAGATCTCTTTTGCAAATTCACTGTGTTTCAGATTTAGATATCACAGCTTTAGAGAATGCTAATGTACTTTAGTGGCAGTTTTTACATTCATACTTTGTAACATAATCAACCTTCACGCCCTTACTCAGCACTTCTTGAGAATGATACACTTTGATATTTTGTTTAAAATGCTTTAAACAATTTTATATTGAAGAAATAGCCTTTTACTTGCACCAGATACTCCTGCTTTTCTGCAATTATGTAAATATTCAGAGGAAGATGTATTTATTCATACCAGTGAATCCTTAATTCACTAGATTTTGTAAATAAGCCAAGATAATATTGGAACTACAGAATCTTTAGTTTGTTGTGGGGTGGCAAAGGCCTTACTGGGTGTTTTATTACTGACAGCAGCATGTGTATGGTACAATTATTATTTTTTTTTTCCCAACTCATGTTTAATCAGAAATGTTTGCTTGCTGATAGCTTTCCACTGGAGGAAACGAACAGTGGGAACTCAATTATTCAAAGTTCTTCAGATCTCTAAGGAATAGAACCTGAATGCAGATGTCAAGATTTGTTGACCCAAATCTTCCAATTCTGGACAAGAAGAGGTCAGGAAGGCTTTCTAAAAACAGGTCAAGTTTTCTACATGGGAACTGAAAGATTTACATGCCCAGACATACGCATAAGTGTTTAACACACAAATAATACATTGAGCTTTCTTTTAAAGGAGAACAAATCCTTGGCTGCATAAAGAAAAGAATCACAGCTATATGTTTTAATCCGTGTTAGTAGAACTAACTAATTAATCCAGATAGTATATACAATGTTTCCCAAACTTTTTATACCTGAGGCACATGATTTTCTATGCTAAATTTGGTGGCATGTGACAGATCTCCCTGAGCAGTCCTGAATCTGTCCAATGCAGCTATGACCAGCTGCTGGACCTGTCATGCATGATATTCTGCTCCCTGGGGTCCCTCAGTCTTGCCAGCCTTTTTAGACTGGTTGCAGGGCAGAATGCACTGGCCATCACACTACATCTGTTGGGAATTTTTACTGTAAGGCATCAGAAAAACAAGTAGGAAAACAAATTTAAAAACACTTTAACTTTTTATTTTATTCACAAACTCAGAGAGAAATTCTGGCCACACTGAAAATAATAAGAGCATATCCTTTGATCTCCATTCTTTACAATCTTTGTTACACCTATGGCATGAGATGAAACCCAGAGATGACAAGCAAGCACAGCATCAAAGTGAAAGAGAAGAGAGAAACCACAGTGTGTGAATACACAGCGTGAAGTCCAAAAAGTATTGCTGCTTATCTTCTCCTCCTCTCCCTCCATTGGTAGGAGCCCTTGGAATCTGATTTCTGCACCTGATACTGTTTTGGTGCTTTCCATGTCAGAAACTGGAACAAGTCATCCTCCCTCTCAGCCAGTTGCCTAAATACTAAGCAAAATATTTGGTGTCCTTCTTAATAACCTTTTCTAACTCTATGAATATTGAATTCTTACCTGAACAACAATATGGTTTCAAAAGGGGAGTAGGCTGAACCTGCCTCAGTGTTGTTTATCACCTGTGGGTAAGGGAATCTTTGAAGAAAAATGTGCATGAACAGAGTTAAGAACCAGATCCTATCATCTACTTCCTGACCAAGTTTTCTAGCCACCAAAATATTTTGCATCATCCTCTTTTCCTCAAAGGAGATTCTCGAATCTTCCAACTCCAAGGGAGCCCAATTTCTCAAAAACAGATTCAGATGTACCCTGAGAAGCCATTTCAGATCATGGTGCTTGGAAAACAGATATCTAGCTCTGGATCCTGATCAGACTGAGACATGAGCTATGCATAGAGCTGATCGACACTGTCAAGACTGAAGAACAGTTTATATTTAGAGAAACAAATATAGGCACAAGGGAACATGAAAATGTTAGGTCTCTGTAAGAACTGGGGCTACTCTGGGACATGGTAGCAATTGAGGAAGGAGCTTGGAGGTTGACAAGTTGGGCTTTGAAACCTAAACTACACAAATCCCACTTCAAGTATTTTGATCTGATTTGGCACCTTTCAGTTAAAACTATTTACAACAAATATGTTTTATGTTATTATTAGTTAAGCTTGTTCTGTGGGGTTTTAAATACAACATATCAAACGGACATTGTATGTGACAACAGACACAAACTGAAACACAGGAGTTTCCATCTGAACATCAGGGAACACTTTTCCACTGTGAGGGTGACTGAGCACTGGCACAGGTTGCCCAGAGAGGTTTTGGAGTCTCCCACCTTGGAGATATTCAAAAGCCATTTGGACATGGTCCTGGGCAACTGGCTCTAAAGTGGCCCTGCCTGAGCAGGAGGGTTGGATCGGATGACCTCCAGAGGTCCTTTCCAACCTCAACCATTCTGTGATTCTGTGACTCACTTATAAGGTATTTATATACATAGCTGCCTCGTGTAATGCCACAGAACAATGTATCTGTACACCAAGGTTTCAAAATCTTATGAAAGAGATCAGCTAAAATGCTCATCTACTAGAACTCAAAACTGATGGATAGTGGAATAATTTCCATGTGTATTCTTCTGCTATAATTTTTGGAAAAAAGAAATGGGGAAACTGTCTTTAAATTATTATAGTTTCCATATTGGAAGGGATTCTAATTTCTATGAACTACAGAGAAATCGATGCCAAGGCACCTTGAATTACTTTTAAAGGACAGTGTGCCAAGACTGTCTAACAGTATTAAAAAAATTAATGGGCTTCAGATTTGTTCAAAAGCAAGAATGGGAACTACTGTAAAATTCTTAATGAAATTTGTGGCTAAAATGACACTATCTTGATTTATCTGTTGTAAGCAGTGTTAAGAAGTACCTTTGTCAAAGTATTGAGCAGGCATGTTTCTTGTGATCCTTACTGAAATTACTACTTCAAGCACAACAAAATAAACACAGTATCATATAACCCAGAGTTATCTAGAGTATCCACTTTTTTGTGAAGTTTTAGCACTCCTCCTATGCAGTTGCTAATACACTTAAATGAAGAAAACTGTATGTGTAAATCAACAACAACAACAAAAAGGGCCAGTTTAGTTATTTCTTTGGGATTTCTAAGCATCTCAGATATATCTTTGTACAAAGGCAGTAATGTGAAATTGTTTCTCAGACTTTTGAAAGATAGCAGTCATGGTTTTGAAGGCACCATTATAGGCAGTGATTGAATGATCAACTCTGACAGTAGAGTAAATCAAAATCATCAGTCAGATATGAAGCAGTGCAACGTGTGTGAGTTTTCTCACACAAAATGAGAAAAAATATAGCCCAAGCCTTACAGTCTCTGAAGTTCAAAAAAGTTCACCATGTTTTTCACATCTGTGGAATTTGAGGTTTCAGCTAGCAAAACTACCGTATCCAGTCCTGCCAATGTATTATAATCAAAGAATGTCTATGTATATACACTATACAGACTGTCAGGTAAGGTTTTTGCGTGGGTTTTTTTAGAAAAAAAGGGAGAAAATTCTCCTCACCACAACTGTGCTGGTTTACTGGCACTGTCTGTCTTGCTATATTAAATGATTTATGTTGTTCTCCTTTGTATTGTTCTGATTAAGTAAAACCATAGTGCTTTACTTCTGTTGGTGCTTGGGAAAATATTACCTGAAGCACAATTTTAATTCACAGATACCCCAGCTAACATGGTGTAATATTGTCACTGCACAACAGGCCTGTCATGCATGATATGCAGAATTAAATTGCTGAAGAGATCAACAGATGTAATAGTGAGGCAAGTAAGGTTGCGTTCTTCTGTGTAAACACTATAGATGATTTGCTGACTACAAGCACCGCAGTAAATTACTGTGCACAAGGATTATAATGATGGAGATGATTGAGAACATTTTCAATACAGCTCCAAGATAAATATGACATTCATAGAAGCAGAATTCCTGTATCTCTAATAAAGAAAATGGCTGAGTTACTAGATATAGTGAAGAACTCTGTATGCAGGGTAAGAGAAAGAAGAATAGAGCTAAGAGAAATATGCAGCATGCTAAAAATGATCAGGACCTTTAGTTGCCCAGGAACATCACTGCAAAGCCAATATGAAAACATTGTATTATATGCATTATCTGAGGATTTATTGGAGAGTGGGTGACTTGCATTCACTTCAGCAGAAAATCAAATGTCAATTTTCAATGACAGCCAGCCTTCTGGGATAGCTGCTTAAATAGCAAATAAGAAGAAAAAATAGCCAATCATTTTAATAACTCTTTCCTTTTTTTGCCATTTATGTAGCAATGAAGCTGAAGAAACAATGCTATGGGCCAGTCCTTTCCCCAGTCGTCCTGCAACCTATTTCTTAGCGCTACAAAGCAAGCCTTGCAAAATGCTGTAATAAGTGAGTGTAAGAAGGGAAGCTCCAGAACCACAGTCTAAGCTTTAAGAAGGTCTGTTCATTGTGACTATGCATTTGTACAGTACTCTACTGAGCAATGTTAAATGAAACAACTACTTCCAGACTTAAGATATGGGTGAACAAATCAAAAGCTGACTTAGCCTGCAGAGACATATCCCATCCATTTTCAAGCAGCATTAGCTGTTAATAATTTCTGCTAATAATTTCTGGTGCAAAAGTGTAAGCTAGCTTGGGGCTGACTGTGGCAATAAANGATAATAAGGAACTTGTCAGGAACTTATCAATGTGATAATTACAATTTTTTTACTGAGTGATTTAAAAAGAAAAAAAAAAAAGCTCTTACTCCCTGCTGTAACAAGGACACCTGTTCTGCACTGAGCTAAATATAGACTACTAGAACATGTACTTTGGCCCATGAATCCATTAGAAACCGAGTTTGGTACTGTTAGCCTGTTCAGAGAGCACAAGGTAAGGTTTCAGGCTTATGAAATGATCACAACACAAACACATAATAATATGATAATACAGACACATTCCATTTGCTTGCACATACTGACTTAGGATGAGTATTAAGGGAATAAAACCACAACACCACCAATTCCTTTGCCTCCCTTCCAAACAATACTATTTAAAAACCTAAGTCCTTTTGTTCTCTCTGGACCCAGGATCCCTTCTTTTTGTGATATAAACTGAAGAGGCAAAGTGAACACTTACTAACAGCAAAATTAAAACAGAATTTACTCTTAGGTACATTTTAGAACTCCTGTTCAGCTTTGGGACCAGACTTCAGATTTTAAACACTGGTTTGCCACTCTACAAAATCCTTTGGACTTTGAAGGAGTTTTGTCTTAGGACGGAAAGCCTTCAAAATTGAACCTAATATTTAGACTTGAAGTATAATATAAAGCAATTGTGAGAATATTTGTTCCATATCATTTAAACCAAGAATATAACTTTTTTTTTATGTTATTCTAACGTGAATACATTGTACTATATGGAGATGGTGAAGGACATGAGGAAACTGAATGGAGAATTTTTTGCCATCTCATCCTGGTTCAGACAATTCTTTGGCAATGAGTTTGCTTTACTGTTGCTTGTCAAGGCAGTGACAAAGGGACTCTGAACATAAATCGGTGGCAGTAGTTTAGTTAAATTATACTAAACATATTGATTTATGCTTCTGTCTGAAATCCTTGGAGCCTTCTGAACCTGCTTTTGTGAAAGCTCAGCTGTACAGAATGTGTTTGTTGCCAAAGGAAAGTCACATGTACTTGCTTGGGCACCTAGGTGGAGTGCAGATGGTATTTAGGTCTTTTAAAACCAATATAATTTCCAGCAAAGCTGGATTTTCCCTACAGATGCCTGAAGTCAAGAGTGCACTCTGAGAAAATACCTAACATATAGCTACATAGCTATGGAATGTGAGTACTATTCATTTTAAAATTAATTTCTCTTGAGCTAGAGTCTACTTATAAGCTGACTTCTAAATACCACCAATATTACCTTTGCATAAAAGTTCCTTGACTGTAGCTGTGGAGATGGACGTCAACATTAATTCCATGGTTAGATTAAGATTGAAGCTGTAGTTGGTGCAAAATCAAATCAACAATATCATTACCAGGATTAGTCTTCTGGCCCGCTGAGGCCAACTCCATATAGTAAGGCCTGACCCTCTTCCTTCCTTTGGCCTCCACAGTGCCTCTGTCCATTCAGGAAGCATGGTGGTGTTGCTCGAGGAATGAAGAGGAGTGGGGAGAGGCCTCATCCTCCTCCCACCTACCCAGCAAAGGGTCATCCCCCCTCTCTTTAAGCTGGTGCCTCAGAAGTGTTAATGTCCATGTTAAAATCAATGAAGGCCCCGCATTGGTAGCTGTGCTGCAGCATACGGGAGAAGGGTTTTTTTCTTCCAAAACTCCAGTATCACCTTGTCCAAGATTTAATAGCATTGTAATAACAGGTAATACTGTGATGTTTTGGGGTTACCAGCATGACGAAAGATTGAAATTCTATTGCCTATCACCAATCTGTTAACTTATCTGGGCATATATGGAACATTTTAAGAAGCACAAAAAGAATTTGGGCATTTCATTCCTGTGTAAGTCTGTATGTAATTTCCACCTAGGCCCATTATAACTAGTCATTAAGATAAAGACCCCTCGGTAAATAAAATCACTGGTACATGACTTCTAATCTTCCTTCCTGTGCTGTGTTTCATCAGTCTTGCACAATTCTTTTTTGTAGCTGTGTTTTGGTGCTTGACTTCCATATTGCCTTTGTTGTCTCTTCTCACAGCACTTTATATGGTTAACTTTAGATGCTTATTTTTCTATACATACAGTTTTATTTGCATGCCTCTCTGATTTAAAGACTAGCTTAAGCAATCCAGTCAAAACACCACTGAAAATGTTACTATTTATTCCACTGACACCTCAGAGAGAACTCAGTAGTAAAACTAAGAAAAACTAAGAAAAACTTCGTTTGTTTTAGCGAGGACCACTATAACCATATTATTTTGTATCAATATACTAATGTTTCCTACGCAGACTTCTTATTCACTGTGTTGTGTAACATAATGTAACAATCTTTGACTAAAGATCAAGAGATATTTTAAAATATATTGCCTTTTTTTTTAATTAGTCTTAACAATTCATTTATTTAGATGAAAAACTGTAAAGTATTGTCTTGAATACAAAGTACAGGCAGAGAACTTGTAATATTTCAGTTTTGGTTTTGCAACTGCCTTATTTTATGGCCTTGGAATCAACATTTAACCTTTCCATAACTTCACAGCATCATCTGTATAATGAAGACAATATTCATCGAGCTAGAGAGAGAAGCATTAAAAGCTACTTAAGTGTCTGGTCTAAAGACTTTTTAAGTGAATGGATATGTTTCCATCTATTTTAATGACTTTTAGATCAAGCTGTTAATTCAGGGGATTACATTTTCATTAAATTTAAAAAGAAAAAATCAATAAATGGAAAACTTTTGTTTTATGCACAGTTTCTCATAGCATTTGTATTCTAAACAATGAAGCATCGTGATAATGCCTGACAGCTAGGTGGTACTGCTTAGAAACAGGAGCCCACCCACTTCACTTTCTTCTTTTAGCTTGGGAACTGAAAATATTATTTACAGAATAAATGGATAAATAATTATAAAATCTGAATGTTCTTTTTTAATGTAAAGTGTACAGTAACTTCAGTGGGTATCTACATGCTGAAGAGAAGATGTCAGTGTCATTATGGCTTTTAATTTCATCAACTGTTAAAAAGAAAATCTCTAAGTTCTCAACTAGTTACAATTTTTGCTTCAGTGATCCATTGCACAAGTAGAAAAATACTAGAAATGAAAATGCATTGAAATAAAAACTGTGTAGCTCAACACCAGTGTTCAAGAAGTCAGTGTTCAGCCTCAAATATCCAAGTGTCCTAGGGGACACTAAAAAAGTTTAAACAATCAGTATATTGGATCATGAAAATAATTTTCAATGTGATATTCAGTGTTTCACCTCAGAATATGATTCCATTTAGAATATGAGTGTGTTTCATGTGTCAGAGGGTAAAGCAGGTGAGACTGGAAATGAATGGTCATTAATTTTAGAATACATATTTCTTCTATATTTGCTGAATTAATTTGGTTGAAATAAGTCATGGTCTTGTGGGAAAGGGGCTAAAAACAAGTCAGGAGAGGCAGCAGGTATCAGGCTGAGGCACTGACCAAACCTCCAAACAAAAGCAGATCAGACTGAATGATGCCTAAATGTCTTTTGGCTTATTAGTTACTTTACAACTTTCACACTCATTCCTCTTTCCAAATGACAACTAATTTTGGTTTTGATCAAGTTGTAGGAAACAAAAAAATCACAGATTTTTCATAGTCCCAACAAACACTTCATCTTTATAGCTGAAAAAAACCCAACAAACAACACTATTTTCTTAAGAAATTTTTTCTTAAAGGCATCGTATTTAAATTTCCCTAAGTAATCAACTGTTATAAAATCACTGTTTTGCTGCAGATAGTACAAGCAAATTGCTCTGATTTGTAAGATGCCTGCTCAGCTATTGTTGATTCTGCATACTGAGGAACTGTGATCAACGATGGCTTTTAACAGAAAAAGGCCTTTGTGAAAAGACATTTCCAGCAGGAAAAATGAATATCTTGTTAAGCTGTCAGACATTTCACCATTTGGTAATGAGTCACTGAAGCATCTGGCATGAATTTAAGCACCTTTGAACCATTTATGCACTGATAATGTTGATACACACTTGTTTATAGAAAAGAAGATGTGAATACATTCATTACTGCCTATGATGAGGAAGAGGGAATGGAGCTATCAGANAAGCTACCCTGATTTAAGAAGGAAGTTAAGTTTTCAGCTGAATTTTCAGAAGCTACAAGTAACATGAGCACTTGGGAAGACATGATTATCCAAATTACTGACAAAGCAACATTTTGCCTGCAACTCTCCCCACTCTCACAAGATCTCCCACCCCTTCTCTAAAACAAGCAAACTACCATCATCTGTACATATGAAGGA